>JAFVLL020033992.1:0-16759 GCA_021397915.2 Tor tambroides
CAATAAGGCTATGCATTCTAAAATAACGGTCGCCTAAAAAAACTCACGCTGGGGGCTCAGCTAGAATATTTTAAACTCACGTGTGAAAGGGTTAATCCACTTTCGCTGTGAAGCTGTCACTACGGTCACAGGCGACCATTGTATTAACATAAAACAGTCTAGTGTTAACATCGAATCTTAGCTAATTGTAATTGATACTGTTGAGTTAAAAGGAAAATTTGAGAGTCACATTTGTTACTTGGTAAATGCGGTTATTAAACTAATTAAACACTGACTTCGAGTTTTTTTTATGATTTATTTATTCAATGCCACGAGAACAAGAGGTATTACATATCTGACTTCGAGTTGTTGCCATATCTACCGGCGTAGGAAACGGACACTGCAGGGTTGCCAGGTTTTCACAACAAAACCCGCCCAATTGCTACTCAAAACGAACCCAAAACTAGCCCAAAGGTAGGGCCTATTATTTCGAGGGGGGTCCCCCAGTAAAAAAAAAAAAGCGTTTTTTTGGCAGGGTTCCCCTAGTACAGGGGTGCCCAAACTCGTTCCTGGAGCCTCCCCAACACTGCACATTTTGCATGTCTCCTTTATCAATCACACCTGATTCAACTCATCAGCTCGTTAGTAACTCCGAGACCTGAAATGGGTGTGTCATACAAAGGAGACATGCAAAATGTGCAGTGTTGGGGAGGCTCCAGGAACGTGTTTGGGAACCCCTGCCCTAGTAAAATTTGCATGTCAGAGGCTAAATATCACCTTTTGGGGTCGCCTCAACCCGCGGACATGAAAACAACCGTGGTAACAATTAAAGTAGCCCAATTCCGCGGGAAAACCTCGGACTTGGCAACACTGGAACACTGACTGAGTCAATGAATCAGTCTTCTTTTGTGAACTCAAGAGATTCGAGTCACTGAGATGAATCAAAGGCGCGCGCTCGCTCTGGGTGTGCACGACAGGGCAGGCGCTCGTGCACGCGATCAGCTCTCCTCTCCTCTTCTCTTCCGCAGAGTATCGCGTAGCAGCAGCAGCAGTCAGCAGCGCCTCTGGGAGGATGGATGGAGCGGGCTCGTTTGGAGCGGGCCGAGCCGGTTCGGCCTTTGATCTGATTGCGTTCATCAAACAACCACAGACAATCCTAAGAGTCCTGGCATGGGTAAGAACAGCGGTCTTCCATGAAATATGACTGACAGAATGATGTATTGCCATTACTGTTTCCCTTTTAATGGTCGAACGATTATTTTAACAAGGTTGATTTTCCACCACGCGTTTTATGTTTTTATTTTTGTGTATTTTCATTGCTTAGCATTTCATTGGCGTCTGTAATCGTTTAATGTAATGACTGGGTGTTATAAGATGCTGTCTTCTTTAGGTGGACACACGTCAGATGTTGCTGTGGTAGTGACGCACGCATTGCCTGCGCGCTGATTTAAAACTGCTGTAGTGCCACTGGTTGCAATGTTTGGGTCATTCTTAAAATATGGCGATGAATACATGACTTTAATTATAATAATAATAATAAACTACAGTGATATTTAACAGATTTTAGATATTTAATAAACCTTATAAAAAAATCTTTATTCTTTTATCATTTTTCTAGCATTATAATAGGCTAAACAATGTGTCATGTTCTCACTTGGTTTATTTACATGCCCTTGGTGTATAATATATTGATTTTAGTCTGATCAATAGTGCTTTTTGCGGATTTGTCTGTGCTGTTGTCACTGGTGTTACAACCCTTGCTTCATTTGTGCATTGCAATTACAAAATCAATAACAAAAGTCAAGTTTTATGATTAGTAATGTGCTAATAAATATGTACCATTGACATTTATGAGGGACAAAAATTCAAACTTAAACATTTTGTCATAAAGTCAGCATTGTTATGAGAAAAGACCATTTTTATCTCCATATGCAAATGAAACACCAGAGGTTTAGGTTATTGAAATATACTATATTTTAAAAACAAAATATTAATGTCAGATCTCCTTAAACATTGTAATATTTTTTATTGTAGTAACTAGAACCAAGTTATCAAAACTGTATTATAGGATAATAACCATACTGTTCTGTTTTAAAACTTTCAAAGCCAACGGTCTTTCTCAGAAATGACAAAGTGAGCTTGAACTATAAATGCACTTAACTTCACGGATGACTGATATGTTCATAAATGCACGCCAATTACCAGATCTGTGCCTAAGGGCAGAGGACAATTGTGTTTTGAATTTTAAAAAGCCTCCATACACTTTAAAATGTTTTGTACAAGTTTTAATTAACTGATTTATTCAAGGTATATTATTTAATACATTACATTAGGTCACGCCGACAAAAGAGGGTCAGATGTAGAGCTTTGAGGCATGTTGTATGTTGCTTCTACGTTTATCACAATGTTTTATCTAGCCAGCCAATAGCCAAAGCAGCTGTAGCTGTTTCTATGACGACTATGTGATGTGATGTATGCGTCAGTTTATGGGGTTTCATTGTCAAAAATAGCACATGGCACCACAATAAGTGAGCATTGCTACTGATTTTCTCTTACTGTTACTCCAACAAACACTACACTACACAACATGTGGACTTTTTTGGTGATCTCTTGTCTGTTTGAGTGGGTGTGGACCGTGTGGTTGTGCGTGATCTGTTGCATTAGTGTGAATTAGCCACATTTTCTCCCTAAGGTGTAAATGAAATTCTTTCCTGGTAATTGCATAACACGGCATCAGCAAAAGAATGATGTGTCACTTCCATTTAGCATGCATAATATAAGAGAAGAAAAGCTTCACTTAGATGCCTTCTGAGAAAGCAAATAATTTAAGGGGTTTTATTAATTTAACACCGACCAGGGATGAAGGTTATATACCTATTGCTGTGACTCATGTCTTTTTTTGGCTGTCTCTCTCCAGATCTTCTCCATGGTGGTCTTTGCTTCTATAATAAATGAGGGCTATGTGAATATGGGCAGTGAGCGACTGCACTGTGTCTTTAATAAGAACGCAGACGCCTGTAACTACGGCATCACTATAGGAATTGTGGCTTTCTTAGCCTGCGTCTTCTTCCTGGCCCTGGACGTCTACTTCCCCCAGATCAGCAGTGTTAAAGATAGAAAGAGAGCAGTGCTGTTGGAGATGGTTTTTTCAGGTAAAAATACTCAGTCATGAATCATTGGGATTTTGTGAGTGATGATAATTAGTTTATTCTGATGCAGTCACAATTATATCCAGTCAGTGATTTTCATTTACTTGTGCATTCATGACCACTGATGACCATTCAGATGTCAATCTGAAATATTTAGTTAGTTTTTTTCATTTTTTTTTATTAGATTTATACTCTATATCTTCACAAAGAGTGAGAAATATCTAGTTCAGGCTGTCATAGCAATGAAAAGGTTCATTATAAACTGGCTGGGGAGATGCATTTTTTCAGTGTTATTGTAGTATAATTGAGATACTAGAATTAGTTTTTAATTCTTATATTTTACATTTTTGTTTGAATTTTAATCAAATTTTCAGTAACTCATTTCATTTTTATTAGATTTATTTTTATGTCTACATAGTTTATTAAATTTTATTTCAGTTTTATTTATTTTAGTACATCAAGTTAAACTAAATTAAAATGAGAAATGTTGCCTTGCCAAATAACTGAAATAATAACTGATTTTTAAAAAAATATTTCATTTGATTTCAGTTAGCCTGAAGTAACAAATATGTTCAACAAATGTTACAAATATGCTATATAAGGTTTTAGATTTAGTATGTAATATATATTTGTTAGTTTAGTATATAAGGTTTTAGTTTTAGTTAACTACAATAATTCTGATTTGTTCTAAAGGCCCAACTGCTGAAATTGTCAATATGTTTGTATGATAATAAAATGTAGTGTAGCTGAAAAAAACAAACCAAAAATCATTTTTTGAAGACTATATTTGTAATCCCCCCCCCCCCCCCACATTTTCCACTCTCCTCTCTTTAGGATTCTGGACGTTCCTTTGGTTTGTAGGATTCTGCTTTTTGGCCAGTCAGTGGAGTCATACTTCCCCTAAGGAGCTGCCGCTGGAGCAGGCGTCAGACGCAGCACGAGCAGCTATTGCCTTCTCTTTCTTCTCCATCCTTACCTGGGTAAGACACTCCATCTTATCACCATACATACAGTACACCATCACAATTACTTTCATATTTGACCGCCAGCATTGGTGTTTGTGTTTCAGGCGTATCTATGTCTGCTAGCAGTGCACAAGTTTAAGAACACTGCCTTTATGGAGGATAAACAGAGGCTTTTGTCCAAACAGCCTAACAGTCTCTCAGTAGTGTAGATGTAGATTTCATGTACTACTCCTATGTACACACTAAACTATGCTAGTCTGACAGTAGCACAAAGTGCTATTAGTATGGTCAATACACTCAGAAAAAAGGTACAAATCTATCACCGGGGCAATTCAAAAGGTGTACTTTTAAAGTACTAATATTTACCTTTAATGGAGTAATATGTACCATTTAGGGGTAAATTAGCTACAAAGGTGTACCTTTTAGCTTTTGTGCCTTAAGGTGTACCTAGTACCCCAGTGACAGCTTTGTATTTTTGTTCTTTGAGAGTGTACAGTGAGTGCACTTTATAATAACCTAGATTTATTATAAGCTTTATAAATCTCTGAAGCTTAAAAGCACAAGACTAATGTGTCATAAATGTTGGTAAAACAAGTATTACAATTTCTAAAGATTTTATATAATTGAATATATGTTATTGCTGGTTATTATGAAGCATAGCTTTATAGATATTAACCTACACTATATATGTATACATATACTATATTCTAATGATATACATTTATCTGCCATCGCAATTAACCAGCCAATATTTTAAGATTTTCTCAAATAATAACTGTACCCAATTGGCCAATTATTAGATGTGGTCAATGTTAAAAAATGATTTTAAGTAATATAGCATAAATTGTAACCCTGGATCACAAAACCAGTCTTAAGTCGCTAGGGTATATTTGTAGCAATAGCCAAAAATACATTGTATGGGTCAAAATTATGGATTTTTCTTTTATGCCAAAAATCATTAGGACATTAAGTAAAGATCATGTTCCATGAAGATATTTTGTAAATTTCCTAAATATATCAAAACTTAATTTTTGATTAGTGATATGCATTGCTAAGAACTTCATTTGGACAACTTTAAAGGCGATTTTCTCAATATTTAGATTTTTTTGCACCCTCAGATTCCAGATTTTCAAATAGTTGTATCTCGGCCAAATATTGTCCTATCCTAACAATACATCAATGGAAAGCTTATTTATTCAGCTTTCAGATGATGTATAAACCTCAATTTCGAAAAATTGACCCTTATGACTGGTTTTGTGGTCCAGGGTCACAATTAAGTGTGGATTTGCTTTCAATAATTGATTATATTTTTGAAAATATACACTACTGTTTAAAATGTTGAGGTCAGCAAGAGTTTTTTAAAATTTATTACAGTTTCCACAAAATATTAAGCAGCACAATGATTTTTGAAGGGTCATGTGACACTGAAGACTGGAGTAATGGTTGCTGAAAATTCAGCTTTGCCATCACAAAAATGAATGACATTTTAAAATATATTCAAATAAAAGACAATGATTTAAAATTGTAATTTTTAATTATATTTTATTTTTTAATTGTAATTTGTAATTGTAATTATACTGATTTTACAACTTTTACTGTATTTTTATCCAATAAATGTGAGCATAAGAGACTTTTTTCAAAATTTTAACATTAAAAAATCTTACTGACCCCAAAATTTTGAACAATATTGTAAATGTGAACATACATTTGGCCACTGTATATACAGTAGATGTATGAGTATATGCATGTATTATGACAAATTATGATTGCTATAAAACTGAAAGAATGCAAAAAATATTTTGCATTAACCTACCTCAAGTGTTTGTTTGTTTGTTTTTTTTGAATGGGAAGCAATATATTTTAGTCAGAGTAGATGATATATGTAATTTACAATTTTCTCTTTAAAACATTTTTCCATAAAAACATGTCCTGGGTGAAAATAGACACTAGACGCAAACACAGGCATTCACATAACATTACATATATTGTGTACTCTGATTAAAGTCTCTTTTTCCATCACAATTATAAGAATGAACTTATACTTCTAGGTCAAGTAGAGTCAAAAAATATTCTTCTTGTGTGTTTACACTGAAACTTGGTTAACTCAAGCATTCCAACTAACTCTTGCTGATACCTCATAAGTGTGATTGTCTTTCTCACTAACGTGCTAATCAGACTAATATGCATAATCCTGGTTGTCCTGACTAGGCGGGCCTAACGGTGTGCGCCGTTCAGAGGTTCCTGCTCGGTACTGACATTACACTGTTCACCACCGAGCACACGGCCGCCCAGCCGCCCAAGCAGCCGTACCCCTCCAACGACGTCATCGGTCAGACCACCATCCCCGTCAACGCTTACCAGAGTCCACCGCTCATCGAAACCGTGGAGACCCGCCCCCCTGGATACAAGATCCCGCCTGCATTTTAATCCACAACCAATCAGAAGGCAAGGAATATAGCAGCGCTAAAGGACAGAGTATAGACTGCCGTCAATGTTAGCTAAATGTATCGTATCGTATCGCGTTTTAGTAACGGGGTGGCGAGGGGATGATGCTCACCTTCTGTAGTCCGCACTATAATACAGTCTGATAATATATAGTCTCACTTTAACCTGAGCAATTAGGGATGTTTTGGGTTGATTGTGATTGCCTACCCAAATGTTTTACATTCGGTTACAAATAATTGTCAAAATCACCATGTGCTATTTATTTAGTAAAGCATTTTATTATTATTGTTTAATTAAAGAAATGAAAAATAATTAAAGGTGCACTAAGTACTGGCTGTTGCGTCATTTAAAAGCAAACGTTTTTGGTGAGTAAATAATGACAGAACTTAATAACTTTAATTCTGGTAAACCAGAAAAAGCTTATCTAAATGATGACCTGTTTTGGCCAGTGCTTATTAAAAACATTTTCATGGTGATTGAAATAAAATCGATTAAATAAAATATAAATCGTACATGGAAAAACTTTAACTTGAAAAACTAAAACTTAAATAACAAGGGTTTTAGACCACTAATATGAGTGGAGTCATATTTCATATTTAAAATTTACAATATATTTTACAAAAGTACTATTCGTTTCTTTCAGGGTAAAACTTTTTGCCAATTGCAAAAGTTACTTGGTGCACCTTTAAGTATAACAAAAGGATAGCTTATATTATATTATTATTTTTGTGTTTCTGATTATCAAATGATACAGTCTTGGCACAGCTGACTGACAGAAGTACCAAACGATACATCAATCAACATCTACTGCAGTTAAATCAGTTCTGTCCACGTCATTTGTGTCAAAATCTGTTTTTGTTGGGAGAGAATTAGCAAATGTGTTTATAAGTACAGTGAGAGAGAGAGAGAAATAATGAGAAATGGTGAAGAGAGTGAGCAAATGAGTGTGTGTGTGTTTGCTGATGGACTCTAGTAGCAGTCAGAGACATTCCGGATGAGATAACTGAGATTACTGGAACAGATTGTTTACTTTAACAAGCATACTTGTGCATATGTGTGTGGGTGGGTGTGTGTGGGTGGGTGTGTGTGTGTGTGTGTGTGGGTGTGTGTGTGGGTGGGTGGGTGTGTGTGTGTGTGTGGGTGGGTGGGTGTGTGGGAATGCGTGTGCTTGCTCTAATTCCGTCTAATTGCATGATATGGTAAAATGCCACAAATTCCCACTGAAGCAGAGATGTAATTGTTATATTTTGTTAATGGAAGAAGTTAAAGTGGTTATTAAAGTCTTTAAGATGACATATACAGTACCATGAGGTCCTGAATAAAGATGAACCAGTACAGTGAAGCAGACTGCTGGATGATGCTATTTTGTGTGCTGGGATTCCAAAATTCCACAGAAAAAATATAATAACAGCATGCAGTTTTGGAATAACATGATGGTGAGTAAATAATGACAGAATTTTCATTTTTGGGTGAACTGTCACTTTAATTCTTAGGTAATTCTGAGAGAAGGTGAAAAACTGTAAACTAATTTATGACTGTGGCTCGTGCTGTTATAACAATAAAATTCTTTCATATATATATATATATATATATATATATATATATAAACATTCACTAATTGAAATAAAGCTGAAAAAGATAGCAATATTATATGAAAAAGTAATTTGATGTAATTTTAAGAACTAAAATCACAAACTATAACTGAAGTGCAAATAAATGAATGCTATATAATATAGAAATAACAAAAGCCTTAATCAAAATTATTTGAAAACTGAAAATATAAAAATAAAAGTTAATTAAAAATATTAATAAATACTAATAATATTAATTAATATTCATAATATTAATTTAAAAAAAAATACAGTTTTGGTTAAAACTGAAATCTTAAAAGCTACAATAAAAATGATACTAAAATAGCAGGTTTTGTTACAAAAGATAAAATAATAATACAAACATTGCCCAGTTATGATACAATGTTTACAATGTTTTTGAAGCCTTTGCTGTGTATCAGTGAAAACAATTCTCTATGAGACAATGCTTTAGGTTTAAGCATCAAAAGACAGCTTTCCTCTTAAATCATTTCAATCTCTCCAGTTTAATAAGCAGACTTTCATGTTTCCATAAACCTAAATGCCATAAAATGCCCTTGAAAAGAAATCTGAAGCTATAAAATGTTTACAGGTATGTAGCTATTCTTGAATTTGCAACTAGATTTATAATACAGTGTGTCCCTTATGGTAGAGTGCTTTATTATGCCATAAGAAAAAACAACAGAAATAAGGGCAAGATACAGTTGGGTTGATATACATGCTATTATTACCAGATCAACACACAGAAGCTTTCTGGTGCTGTCCTTAGTTTATCATTTCAAATACATTGGGATATATTACAAGGTACAGTATTGTTTGCGCTTCAAAAACCAATATGAATAAGCTGGATGACAAAAACCTTGCAAGTGAAGTTTGGAGGATGGAATTCTCCACAAATAGGGTACAAACTAGTGTTCTGTGGCTTTTTTGTAAAATAAATAAATATAAAATTGTCACGTTCTTTAGACAAAGAGCTATTAATATGTTTAATAAACTATTAGCTAACATAAAATTCACAGCATGCCAATAGCTAGTTTCAAACGTCAACCATTCAACCCTGTTATTACGGTTACATTAAAGAAAAAAAAGATGTATTTTTGTTACTTTATGGGACATATACATTTAACAATAACTACAAACCAACATTTAAGCCCAAACTAATCCCCCCCAAATGCCTCCTTTCACTGACACATAGTTTTATTATTATTATTATTTTTTTTTGTAATATTCCTTTTATTATTGAAGTTATTTTAAGCCCTATTTTGTACCCTATTATTGGAAACTATTGGCATTTGTCCTGTTTACACACTGATCTGGATTACAGTCTACAGGAAACACAGCACTGGGAGCAAAATAGAAATCTTTTCAAGTAGTTAACAGTCTCTAACCGTTTAATGTCCATAGCTTTTCAACAAAATGTATCTTGATACTCAATGGATGCTCTCATCTGTAGATGCACCCAAAAGCATCATGAAGCAGTCAAACAGCATTCTAGATCTCACACCGCATACAGGACACATATCCTGACCTCAATACAGCGATACTCATTTATATTTAGCAGCCCTTGGTTTTCCTAAATACCTCCATTACACTCTAGTTAATCATAAAAAAAACATTTTTTAAAGATAAGCCAGGCATCATAATAATGCCAATACATAATATGTATTCGCATGAGTTTGATAATGCGTAAACTGCAATCAATCAATCGCTATTTTTAGAGGGCTTTTCACACTTGAAAATCAATTTTTTTTAAACCCCAGGTGAATGTATGTGACCTGTTCTAATAACTGCTTATTTATATGTGGAAATGTACACGACTGTTTAAAAGTTTGTGGTAGGTCAAAAAAAAAAGAGTTTTTTTAAATTATTATTTGTTTTTTTAAATGCTCTGTTATGCTCACCAAGGCTCCATTCATTTAATAATAAAAAAAAAAAATCTAATATAAATATAAAATAATGAATAAAATAATTAAACAATTTTCTATTTGAATTTATTTTTAAAATGTAACTCATTCCTGTGATGAAAAAAGCTGAATTTTCAGCATCATTACTCCAGTGTCACATGAATCTCCAGAAATCATTCTAATATGCTGTTTTGCTGCTCAAGAAACATTTATTATTTAAAAGAGTTGTTAGCACAGGGTTAAGTGTGAAAAGCCCATGTTTGACTGGTAATACAGGGAAACGTTAGATGCACGTCTGTCTTTATGTGAGGAAATGACTTTGGTACTAAACAAGCGTCATGTTGTTGTAAATACTGCAACACTGACAAGAAAGGAAATAATGATAATGCTATTCAATACTTTGCCTAAATGTAAATGTTCATGGGCTAATTATTACTGAATTCATCCCTTGATGGTCTAAAACACCAATGTTGTCAAACAAAAATAAGTGTTAGCATTCATGCTAGCTCATTTCTTTGGAAATCTCTATGCTTGTGCATGGAATAAATAAATAAATAAATGTCCTGATTGAAAGTTTACATGAAGCATGTCAGTGAAATACAGTTCAAAAGAAAGAACACTTAAAATTTATACAACCCGAATTCCGGAAATTTTGGGACATTTTTTAAATTTGAATAAAATGAAAACTAAAAGAATTTCAATTCATATGAGCCAATATTTTATTCACAATAGAACATAGATAACATAACAAATGTTTAAACTGAGAAATTTTACAATTTTATGCACAAAATGAGCTCATTTCAAATTTGAGGCCTGCTACAGGTCTCAAAAGAGTTGGAATGGGGGAATGTTTACCATGGTGTAGCATCTCCTCTCATTTTCAAAACAGTTTGAAGACATCTGGGCATCGATGTTATGAGTTTCTGGAGTTTTGGTGTTGGAATTTGGTCCCATTCTTGTCTGATATAGGTTTCCAGCTGCTGAAGAGTTTGTGGTCATCTTTGACGTATTTTTTGTTTAATGATGCGCCAAATGTTCTCTATGGGTGAAAGATCTGGACTGCAGGCGGGCCAATTCAGCACCCGGACTCTTCTACTACGAAGCTATGCTGTTGTAATAGCTGCAGTATGTGCTTTTGCATTGTCCTGCTGAAATACACAAGGCCTTCCCTGAAACAGACGTCATCTGGAGGGGAGCATATGTTGCTCTAAAACCTTTATATACCTTTCAGCACTCATAGTGCCTTCCAAAACATGCAAGCTGCCCATGCCGTATGCACTTATGCACCCCCATACCATCAGAGATGCTGGCTTTTGAACTTACGCACTGGAGATTTCTCCAGTTTCTCTGAATCTTTTGATGATGTTATGCACTGTAGATGATGAGATTTGCAAAGCCTTTGCAATTTGACATTGAGGAACATTGTTTTTAAAGAATTCTACGATCTTTTTACGCACTCTTTCACAGATTGGAGAGCCTCTGCCCATCTTTATTTCTGAGAGACTCTGCCTCTCTAAGACATCCCTTTTATAGCTAATCATGTTACAGACCTGATGTCAATTAACTTAATTAGATGCTAGATGTTCTCCCAGCTGAATCTTTTCAAAATTTCTTGCTTTTCCAGCCCTTTGTTGACCCCCTGCCAACTGTTTTGAGACCTGTAGCAGGAATCAAATTTGAAATGAGCTTATTTAGTGGATAAAAGTGTAAAATTTCTCCGTTTAAACATTTGTTATGTTCTCTATGTTCTATTGTGAATAAAATATTGGCTCACGTGATTTGAAAGTCCTTTAGTTTTCATTTTATTCAAATTTAAAAAACGTCCCAACATTTCCAGAATTCGGGTTGTATAAAGACGTGTTTACAGTAATGCCCTTACAATGAAAGTCAAAGGGGAAAATATTTCAGAAGGTTTAAAAAAAAAAGTTCTTTCTGTACAAGATGAATTTCTGGTTGCTACCTATGTGTTATTATTACATTAACTACATTACAAGATAAATTAAACTCTTTTAGATATGTGTATTTATTTGTCAATTTAAAAAAAAAATATTTTTTTTTTCTGAATTAATACATTGATTTATTGATTTTACTTTAAAGCGGCACTCCAAGTCCTCCACAGACTGTAAAATCGGAGCACATTTTACAAGAAAATACTATTTCAATATTATTATATTTTAGTTCTACTTCAAAATTTCATGTTTACTTCAGCGTTTCAGTGTAGAGACTAAAAATTGGATATAACTTTGCATAGACAGGGTTATTAGGAAATGTTATTACACTAGTGTCATGTCGACGCAATGCTAAAGTCTTGTGACTATAGTTTCAAAACAGTGTCTGTTTTATCCTGCTGCAATGCTTTTCCCCATAGACTTCCACTGCATCACTGTACACACAAACTGAGGAACAAATCAAAATGATTTTCTGTATTAATCTGCAGCACAGATGTAGAACTTGAAACCCGGAACATTCCTTTAACACGCTTCTTCCTGAAGGCCAACAACATGTAAAACTCTGAGCCTTTACAAAAATATCACATGCCACACATATATACAATAATCATCTCATTCATTCAGTTACACAATCTGCATTATGAAACATGCACATGTTTCAGCTAAAATATCTCTATGTGTCATATACTCTGTAAGACAACAGGGTGTTGCAATTAGGGCATGACTTTAAAGTTAATTAATCATGTGATGTAAGGGTTTGCTTGAAGATGACACATAGCCTATAGTGCTACTATTTAACCCTCATGTTCTGTTGAGCTTGACTTACTAATAATAACTCATTTCCCTTCAAATTATTTTATTCTGTTCCTCAGACTGAAACAAAACAGATATTACTGAAGTTTAACTCTCTGATTTACCACAAATTTGGCATGCACATGTCAGTTAATTATTATATAATACAATAAATGTTGTTTCTGTTTGGGGTCAATCTGATTTAAAAAAATAACAATAAATTAAAAAATTTAAATAAACTAGATTTTTTATAATTTCTCAAGCCATCTTGAGTGTTATTTTTTGCCAGCGCAAGAAGGAAATCTAATCTTTTAAAAAGCAAAACTACACTTCTGCATGATTTGAGGTGTCGTTCATGTTTGTCGCACAAATGCTGGATCACAATTGGTGTGTCAAAATTTAAAAACAAAAACAAGCCATCAATGCTTTCTCCTTCAGGACGTGGTTCATGTGTCTTTTTGCGGTGAAATCCTTATTGATATAAGTAAACTTAAAAATAATTGTTATATTTTATACATTTACTGGACTGAAGCAACTGTGCCCCCTCAAACAAACTCAGCAAAAAACACATAAGCAAACTTTTTTTTGTTTTGTCTAAAGGTTCAATAAACTTAGATTTCATTTTCCAGGCCTCTCAGGGTAACTTTAAATGACGCTTTTTGAGCTTTGAAACTATCAAGCTTTCAGACCACAAACAAAATATGAGGGTTAAAATTGCACGGTCATGTGCAGTAATCATATGCCACGATGCAACATGTTTCTGTGATGGATGTTCATATGAACTCACATAAAACGTCTCAACATCAGTGTGTGTGATCAACACTAATAAAAGTTCCCTAATCAATATGATCAGGCAAAAAAACATCAGTTCCATCAGAAACACATTTGCATACTTTTGCCGACACCGCCTCTTCCTGTTATTAAAAAGCGGAATGCGTGAGTGGCTTCCAGCGCGGTCGCCTAGGCAAACGAATCCTCATTTCCTGGATCCCTAGTGCCGGCCATTCTGACCAATACCTTCTTCCTGAGTGGACTCTGAGCTGCGTCTCCCACCATCCCCGAACGCGCCTCGGGAGGGAAGGAGTGCGTTGACTGGTCACTATCAGAAAGCAGTTCCGACAGGCTGCTCAGCGAACTTACATCCGATTGGTCAAAAGAGAATTGTGGGAGGGGCAAATGACTAGGCAAAAGAGTTTCATCCTGCATGTCAGGAAGATCTATGGACTCCCGTGGTAGTGCGGAGTCGAAGGACGGTGTCCGCCGTCTTAGGACTGTGCTGCGCTCCTCCTGACTGGCAGCTGGAGACGGAAACTCTGTGTCGGTGGGAGGGTCGATGGAGATGCACGGCGGGCTCATTTTATCCTTTTTGGGCGTTGGAGAAGGTCCAGGTGGCTGCTGCTGAAGCAGCAACTCTTCCCCGTGCGTCGAGTGACGCCGAGGGACGTGGAGTTGAGATAGGAAGCCATTATTTTCCACACTGTTGTACTTCCGTAGACATTGAGCGGTACTGGTGCCTGGCTGGCGGGATGCCCCACCATGTAATGAGTCTTGAGACTGGGCTTCAGAACAGAAGGGCGATTCATAAGGGGACAAGTTATGGCTGCGTGCCACATGCTGAGAGGCTCTTCTTTGGGTAACGTTCGTGTTGAGTCGGGCCACCTCATGTGAATCCTGTAGTTTGGTTTGTGCATGCGCGTGTGTTATTTCTAGAGCTTTTCTAGATTGCGTCTCGTACGCGGCCTGTCGACAGGGGATGCTGCGTTGGCTGTACACGTGTCTGTTTGTTTGTACGCTCGCTGTCCGGTTGCGGAGGGGAGGGGGAGGTGAGGCCTGGGGCGAACACGGGGCAGATCCACCGGTGAGGGGAATGCTGGGTACTTTGAGATGAAGGTTATCACTGGAGCAGGGTTTGCTCGGGATGTGTAAGGTGTCTCTGGAGTCAGTGTTTGTGGAATCAATGGAGTCGCTCTTTATTGCTTGCTGCAGGTAAGAACACATGTACTGTCAGTACACACATTTAAAAACGATAGATTGCATGACAATCCTGATTACTTTATTGCTATTTTTAATTTAATGTAATAGATTTAATCAATTTATTGAAAATAAATTAAACCAAATACATAATTTAATACAAAATGATTACAGATTATAGATATACATCATAGATTAGATTATATATTAAATCAATCATCAATCATTAAATGATATATTTGTATCAAATATTCAAATTATATATTTATTTTTAATAAAATATTTAATAATTTAATATTTTAAGTATTTTTATTTTAGAATTTATATTTACATTATAGATTTAATCCAAATTTAAACAAAATGACATTTTGTAATAATTTAGAAAATAATAAGATTTTATGTTATAAACAGATGCAAATGTAATAAATTTAATCAAAATTACTATATATATATATATATATATATATATATATATATATGTGTGTGTGTTTTAATAGATTAAATATTTGTAACACTTTAAATAATCATTTATATAAATGGAAATGTACATATATATGTGATATTATTTTAATTTAAATGATAGACAGACAGACAGAGATAGACAGATATTTTATGTATGATCTTTTTTATGACAGCAGCATAAACTTAAGTTTGTGTAAAATCTGATGATCATGTTCACAGCATTTTATGAGAAGGATCCAATGAAAGCAAGAACATCTGACATTTGTACAAATGTTCACACGATCAATGTCACAATTTTTGCAATTCATTACAGACAAATAAATGCATTTTATGTAACTGTCTAATTAATTTAATCTATTGTCATCCGTAATATAAAACAGTCATGAGGAAGAGAATCGCTGCAGTACCTGTCTCTGCAGGGCTCTGAAGGCATTACAAGATCTTGCTCTTTGATTTAGAGAGTGGGGAGCAGGAACAGCAGCCAGGTTTGTCTGAGACGCAGTTCCTGGAACCTGCATTACGGCACTATCTTCACAGGGCTGGGTGCCAAGTGAGAGAGAGGAGCCTGAAGAATACACAAACAGCTTTAGTCATATTCTCTCTCTGCACGTGTGCCATGACCAGTAAGAACTGGTTTGGTTTTGTCACCTGGTAGTGTGGAGTCCTGTTTGGACACTCGCTCATGAATGGACCCATATACAGGCTTAACAGGATAGAGCATGTAACTGTCATTAGGTAAGGACAGCATCCGTGATATAGATGGCCTACTAACTGTCAGGAAGTTGCCGTAATTGGGGTCTTGGCCCTGTAAACACAACAAAGCGATATTATGTGCTTTAACAGTTATGTTTTTCCAGTGTTTAAAAACAGGCTTGAAGATGCTGCATGTTCAAATTAAAAAACCCTGCAAAAATATATTATTATTATTATTATTATTATTATATAAATTACATATTCAATATAATAATCTTTATTTAATATAATCCATAATGTTAATTTTACAGAATGTTAATTCTAAAACTGAACTATAGATTTATTTTTAACCCTCTGGTATTCCTCAGTTAGGGGTCACACTTGTGATCCTTGGCAGTGAAAGTGGACAAGTCTACATTTTTTTTTAAATTAAATGAATATAATTTATTTAGTTTCAATGACATTTATTCTTTAACATTTTGTATTTTAAGGGGATTTCATGGTCCTAGACAACATTGTCCTCTAAATTATGTACGATTTTTCTTACATAAAATAATGCAAATAAAGAAAAAATATTTAAAATATTTATTATTTTCAAAAAGTTATTCAAAAGGGATATTTCCGCCAAAAATGAACATTTTAAATTCAATGCATGGAAGGCAGATTAGTGGCATCCGGTGGGAGAAATAAAGAAAATCATATTTAATACCATAGTGTAACCACTAGATACCTGTATACCACTATTTACATAGGGCTGTGTATTCCCTAGTGCAGTGATACTCAAATCTGGCTCGCGAGATCCACTTTCCTGCAGAGTTTAGCTCCAACCCTGATCAAAACTCACCTACCTGTGATTTTCTA
>JAFVLL020033993.1:0-15541 GCA_021397915.2 Tor tambroides
CTCGTCGTGCAGCGAGGTTCGTGAAGGAGGGCAGTGTTCAAGGAGGAAGGGTCCAAGGAAGGGGCGGAGTCCGGCGGCCGCACGCGCTCCCCTCTCCAGTGGCGGTGCGCATGGGGCGGCGGCTTCCTTCAGCGGCTTCGCTCTCCGGTGGCCCGCTGCACGGTTGAGGGGATTCCACGGCCCGGCATCCTGGCCCGTCAGCCGTCACGGGTGCGATCCTCACCGGCTCACGGGGTTAACGGCTCGCAGCTTCGGCGGCACGGGGTTCCCTCGACGTTCCCTTCCTGGACCCATGAGGACACCAGCGTGCATGCACGGGGGAAGAGACCGGTCTCCCAAGGAGAGGCGCTCTCGGCATATAAACGGCGGCGGTGATGAGGCCCTATTCAATTCAGGTGTGCCTCATCACACGCCGCCAAACCGGCCTAGTTTACGCGCCCCTCCTCTCTCACACGCCCACTCCCTTCGGGAGCCTGGTGAAGGGCGGCGAATAAGGGACGGGGTTGTGATGATATGAAAGGGGGGAGGCAGCCGACTCGTCACAATATATATATATATATATATATATATATATAAACAAACTTTAATTTGGGTTTCTGTAAAAAATTAATTCTGTTGCATCATTATTATCAATCATTATTACCTATTATCACTATTATTGCTCTTGAAATAAAACTCAGAAAGATGTAATAAACTTTTGCAAATATGGCTCATCTTTTACATCATATGTAGTCTGTATGATTCAAATTTTCCCAATGCTGAAGTCTAGCGTGCAAAAAAAAAAAAAAAAAAAAACTGGTGGTACAGAAAGCTAAGTATACAATGACCGACTTCTCATTTTAGGTGCTTTATGAAATGAATTCATTGAGACAATTGACCAGGCGATTCTTCATCTCCACCTTGTTTACAGATTTCTTTAAACAGCTGATCCTCCCCTCCTTCCGTATTCCCATCAGGATTATTACCTGCAATCGACTGCAGTCAGAGGATCGCAAGGCAATTTTATTAATGGCAACAACAACTCCTTCAAAGTGACCTAATTCATTAAGAGATGCAGACGCAGGAGACGACTCCAATGGGAGGTGACAGACGCCACGGCCGTCCCGTGATCACAGCCATCTCTCGCTCATATAAGTGTGTTAAATCTCAGTCCGTGTCAATCACGTGCCATATCTTCACTCAACGCTTCAGCCGACAGAGAGCGAGAGATACGGTCCTGTTCACACGTACAGTAGACATGACGTCAAGTATCTGTTTTTAATGACCGACAGTGTTTGTCCTTTTGCATTTTGACTTGATTTTGTTATTTTGTTTGCTTTGTTACTGTATGAATGTCATTTAAAATAATAAATAAAAATAAAATAAAATGAATATTGTTGTTTTATTTTGCAGTAAAAACATATTTAAAACATTTACTTGCAAAACAAAATTGTGTAAGATAAAAATACTTGTTTATTTGTATTATCCTATTGGCATTAAACTTGCTTGATTATATTACATGTTTTGCTTAAAACAAAATGAGCAACAACAACTGGATAAGAAAAAAAAACAAGATAAATACTCAAAATAAATAAAGTTTTTTTTGTTTTGTTTTTTTTTACTTCTTTTTAATCCATTTATTGGAAATCAACACAAATATACTAAATATGAAAATGGTGTCATGATCCTCTTACACTTTCTACAGCAAATAGTATGTTTTCTGTGAACAGTATGAATTAAGACCTGATGCATTTACCAACATAAGTACCACAGCATACAACAAAGTACTTCAAAAAATACTCCCACAATGCAGTGCGCTTAACTTGACCTTCCATTTCCAGTGTATGTATGAAAATATGTCTACAAATATATGGTTCTGAATACAGACAAAGTGTCAGTCCTCAGAGGGTCGTGCTGAAATGCATAGTGCTGAAACACACATCAGACACAGAAATGAACAATGACATTGCTCTTTCGCGAAACTAAAAGTTTGCGGATGAACAGAACAAAACATATTGCAAGTGTCCTCAGAAAACGCTTCATAATCAGTTCCTACAGCTGTTCTCTCAGAGTCTCTGTTTGGTCTCTAGTGGAAAAGTGAAAACAAAACTTGCAGTTTCATTCTGACCTTCCAAAAATGTGTAGAGCAGGTAATTTATATTTAAACCTGCATTACACCACAGTAACTGAATAAATGTTATGTATGATGAAATAAATAAATAATAAATAAATAAATAAAAGGGAAGGAAAGAAATAATTAAATGGGCATATACAAATAAATAAATAAATAAATAATAATTAATTAAGTATACATTAAATAAGGAATTCATTTAAGAAGAAAGGAGAAAAAAGAAGAAGAAAATAATAATAATAATAATAATAATAATAATAATAATTAAATCAACACAAAACACAAAAAGGTGTGTGTGGGGGGGAGGGCGATGATGAAATAGATGATTTTGAGTGTGTCATAGGAAGTACACGGATGTCTCAGTCACAGGGCTGTGCTTTTGCATCCGTCTGCAGTGTTGGTCTGTGTATATGATAATTCAAAAGTTTTAGGGTGATGTGTTATGTGTCACTGTTTTATCGTATATTGCAACAAGAGCTCATTAAAATGATGCTGTGCAATAAAATAAAAACATAATAAAACAATGTGTTCCATTCCATCCACATCACCCCAGCAGTTTTGTTATGGATGGAAGGAAATGAAGCCTTTTCCACTGATTTCTTCTGTGTTTTGACATTAAAAAGTTGTAATTTGACATAAAAGGTTGAAACTACGACATAAAATGTGCACACACAAAACAAGACATAAAATTGTGAAATTAAAATAAAAATATGAGAGAAAAAGTCACAATTATGATCAAATGTAATATTTATGAAATTTAAAGTCCAAATTGACCAGACATAATAATAATGAAAATCATAATAATGAAATAATATTGTGACGTTTTAACTCATAATTTCAACTTTTTATCTCATAATTATGACTTAGTATCTCATTTTTCCAACTTTGCCTTATTTTTGTATGTCAGTTTTACATTTTATCTCATAATTGTGACTTAGCATTTAATATTTTCTTATGATGTGTGTCATTAATTTTTATATATCACAGATTTTACATTTTATCTCATAATTGTGACTTAGTATTTCATATTTCTGATGATGTGTCAGTTTTTACATCTCAAAGTTTTTACATTTTATCTCGCAATTGTGACTTAGTATTTTATATTTCTCATGATGTGTATGTCATAATGTTTATATCTCACTTTTTTTTTTTTTTACATTTTATCTCATAATTGTTACTTGGTATCTCATAATTTTGACTTTTTTTAAAGGCATGATTTTAAACAAGCTTCTATATTTTCCTAAGCGAGTAGCTCTTGGTCAGAATAAGCTGCAAAGTGGACCAGGCCTTATGACAACAGTATGTGAGACTGTTTCATCAGCAGATGTTTGCTCATCTTCAGCTGCTCGTCCCTCAGAAGATATTTCCATCAACACCCATCAAATCCATCTTCTGCAAACATCTCAAAAACACAACCTGATAGCAGACCAACAGCGCAAGACTTTTATCCAGATCAAGACGGCACGGATGACCGCTCTCCGCTGCGACCTGACATACTGTCATCACGATGGGATGTTTTATTCAGCGTAATGACGTGCAGCATCAAAGCCTGTTACCTACTGAGAGCTTTCACAGAGAATATTCAAAATAAGACGGCCAGATAAAAGATGGATAAAGTTGAGCTGCTCCCGGCTCCGACAGATTCCTTTCATTACACATCCCAAATGTGTTAGTGATACTTCTAACAAGCATTCGTATTTCAGATTATGACAAAAAATGTGAGTTAACCAAAAGGGAAAATACGTAAGACAGCAGAGTGCTTCTGCTAACTACTATTAGCAGAGTTATAGCATGAATCACGACATATGAAATTAGACACGAGTGTGGCGCTTGTATCTAGTTAGATATCAAACTTCACTTTAAACCTGACTCATTCAAAGCTGATCACATCCATTTAACTGTGAGCACGAGGGTGGTGAATGGAGGACAGTTTTTGCATGTGAATTCATCCACCAACTCTGTAATAAAACACTCTGACAGTATTTGCAGCACTATTGCTGAATCTTCAACATCACAGCAAAAGAAATAATGTTTTATGTGTTGTGAGTTTGCAGCTTGAATTAAATGAAATAATACAAATAAATAAACCAATAAATACACAACACATCTTGTTATTGCTGTGTCATCGCTGGTTGCATGTAGTGCAATGCATGAACAACTGACTCTTATGAGCTAGCTTTAATTAATCACAGACAAACTCATCTGTCTAAATTACAATCCATTTACAAAAATAAATGAATTAATCAATTAATTACTAAAATAAGATGATAGATAGATAGATAGATAGATAGATAGATAGATAGATTTAATGTGATTCATAAATTGTAAAGTATAATAAATTAAAAATATAATAAAAATAAATAATTTCTCCCCTAAAACAGAGCACAATGCAATGCATAATAAAATAAAATAAAATAAAATAATTGTATTTTAAGAAAATGATTTATAATTTTATAAATTAAAATGTAAAAAAAACAAACAAACAAAAAACAATGCAATATGTTATTCAAAAGAAAAATAAATAGCTAAAATAGTCATTTCTGTAAATGTTTAAGAACAGAATTGCTTATATTTCTTGCATTTCTCATCCCTGGTGAGCACATCTTGTGTAACCTCTAGTATTATCAGCCAGACAGATTCATACGCATTTATTTTCCCTGCAGGCGCATCTTGTCGCAGCTGTGCAACTATGTTTCTCTCTTCTAAAGCATGTGTCAATACAGCAGATGTGCACACAGTAAAATCTAAAAAAAAGTGTTTTCTGATAGACACAAATTATAAAGACATAATGATGTTTTTCATATGTAAATGCTGAAAGGAAAACATTTCTACACTTTTTTTGTCTGCTTTTAATTTGACACACAAGCAGCTGGATTGATGATGGATTCAAAAAGTCATTTATGCAAATCCTAGGTGTTGCTAGACCCTGTTTAGGGGGGTTTCAGTCGCCTGTCTTTCATCTCAGACCCCCTAAAAAATCTCTGTGATAAACTCAGCTGTCAGCACCCTTAAACGTCTCTGTGAGCTCTGTTCCCGCATACATGCTGCTGCGGTTTTTGAGATGACATCTGAGCTTATTTCACTCTGAATCGTACCATTCATTACAATATGTTCAAGTTTGCTATACTGAGTATATATTCCTTCCTATCTGTCACTAGTATAGGTATACAATCAATTCTCAAATCTCATTTGATTTTTTTTTTTTTTTTTTTTTTTTGGTATTTCTAACTCAAATGAGCTTGTAGCAAATCAAGAGTGCAGACAGTCAGGCAATGCAAACTTGAATTGGGTGCAGTGTGAACACAACCAAATGAAACCACAGTGAAATGCATGAGTCACATACCTTGCAGATGAAGTTTGCTCTCTGAGCTCTGAAGAAGAACAGAACTGACTGAGTCCAGATTATCATACGTGCTGCAGCCAAGTGGACCCGTCCGCGTCTCTGTCACCTGAACACAGATATAGATCACATCAATCCAGGTATTTAAAATGTGAGTAATTTTACTTGATTACTGTACTTAGGTAGTATTTTGTGGGGATCTGTAGAGCTAAAAGAGCTAAAAAGACCACAGCATAACTACAACTTCAAAACCTGCTGAGGCGCATCTCCATCTCCATCTGTATGACTCCAGAGGCTCTTACTGCGTCTTGTTTCATATTTAGTATGAATTGCCCAGTTGACTTCAAAAAGAAGACCTTCAGAGGCTTTATTTTGCATGAAAAGTACTGCATTAATGGTCTTTTCCTGAAACATCTTAATCTCTGAAAAATAACTCCAGCGGTTTTCTGATCAGGTCAAAAGTATGGACACACGTGTTTCTCATGATTGCATTTATGTATGCATGCGTTCATTCATTCATAAATGTTTATGAATATCCAGAGCACAGCTAGAATTTGAAGTTTTCTCTTTTTTTGCCCCATGTTTTGGTCACTTCATAATTGCCATACCTATATTTGTGTTACTTCATAGTGCTCGTGATTTCACTAGTATTCTGCAATCAGGAAAATGGTAATGAAATAGCAATGCAGGGACTGTGTTTTTAAGATTTCAAAGCTTTGCATTTCACTCTCTTTACTTGAAAATGTCACGGTAAAAATTAAATTCAACACATTTTTTAATATCACTATATTATTTACAGCATATGTTGGTGTTGGTTATTGCTTTATACAGTATGTTCTGCCTTGATGTGTCAGATCATAAAGTGTGCACACCACTTTCCCTCCTAGAAAACTCAATTGATATGTTCTTGTAATGGCCCTGGGCAAAAACTGTAAGTCCTATAGCTTAGAAAAGTAATAGCACACCTTCCTTGCAAGCTGCATGTTTTGAGGAATCATTCCTGTCTGTAGAACAAACTCTGTGGGACGACTTATGCGCTAAAGTTTGGAAAAGAAATAGTATTAACAACAGTAATAGTGACGGTAACCTGAGCCAGCACTCACCAATTGATCCTCTGCAATGAATGAGTGCCGTCAGAATGAGAGTCCAAACAGCTGACAAAAACATCACAATAATCCACAAGTAATCCACACAAGTCCATCAGTTAACGTCTTGTGAAGCAAAAAGCTGTGTGTTTGTAAGAAACAAATCCATCATTAAAGCATTTTAAACTGTTGCATCCAGCAAAAATACCATCCAAAATCCAGTAAAAGTCTATCCCCTGTTTCATCCACCCACATATTTGTTTAGAGCTGTTTTGGTTTGTAAACGGTGCATTATCTCTGCATATTTCTCTCCTGATTCAGACTAGACGACTTTTTCACTGGAGGAGGCGTTATGAATAGAGGATACATATTTTAGCTGGAACCAACAGTCTGAGGCTAAAGTGTATTACTGTTTGATTTGTTTCTTACAAACAGCTTCTTGAGACGTTAATTGATGGACTGGTGTGGTGTGGATTATTGTGATGTTTTATCAGCTGTTTGGACTCTCATTCTGACGGTACCCATTCACTGCAGAGGATCCATTGGTGAACAAGTGATGGAATGCTACATTTCTCCAAATCTGATGAAGAAACAAACTCATCTATACTGTATATCGGATGGCCTGATGAGGAGCACATTTTAATTTTGCAGTAGACTATTCTTTTAAATGTGCAATTAGTTACCTTTCATGGTTTGCTACATGTGTGCAATGTTTCTGTTAGATACTGTGAATTAATAAGGTGCACAGTACATATATTTTGTTAGATGGTCCATTTTTTTAGACTACTTCTGTCTTTTTTTCTTCTTCTTTTTTTCATCTTAAACAGTGAATGCCTGACTCAGAGGTTTGAGTTTCCCAGGTGCATTTGAAGCAGCATTGTTTCCTGATCTCTTCTTGATTGTTTCCAGGTGTTTTGTGGTTTGTTCATTTACCTCCCTGTGTATTTATAGCCCTTGTGTTCCTCTAGTCTTGTATTCCTCGTAAGCTGATGAGTTCTTGTTATTTTTATTATTTTTATTATTTTTTTATTTATTTATTTTTTTGGTTCTCTGGATTCTAATTTAAACTAAATATACACTTGAAACTAGTTCTTTCTGTGTATCCTCACTGTTATTTTGTCATCTTAATGCAGCCTCCAGAGTTGATTTAAAGCAGCCTTTGACCTAAATAAAGTCTTTTGTTCTGCAGATAGCGTTACTTCTGCACACTCTCAGGGTCACTTTAATTGCAATGACACGGCAGCATGTGTCTGACCT
Source organism: Tor tambroides (assembly GCA_021397915.2). Taxonomy (NCBI): domain Eukaryota; kingdom Metazoa; phylum Chordata; class Actinopteri; order Cypriniformes; family Cyprinidae; genus Tor; species Tor tambroides. The sequence continues at coordinate 7,793 of JAFVLL020033993.1, forward strand.
TTATTGCCTGTGGGCAGGTGAACACAGGCGACACGTCAGACTGCATCACAATAACACACCTGAAACCTACGAGCTGTTCGCCTGTCCCCGTCAGGAACACACCGGAGAACTGAGAACGAGAAATCACTCTATGTTAAAAATAACTGAGGTATAAATGAAACTCCATCATTTAATTATTCTCATGTCAATCCAGTGCCATACGATCACCTGTTTTCCTTGTAACACAAAAGCCATAGTTCTGAAAGTTTTACAAATACAAATGTGCTTCTTGAACAGATTTTAATAAGGAGAACCACAAAAAAAATCCCCTTATGAAAAAGAAGTGCACTTAATTTTATTGATCATGCACTTGTAATGCATTTTGAATCCTTAGAGTATATAAAAAAAACTGTACTTGCAGACAATATAATATTAATGCAGCATAAAACCTCTTAAGTGCACTTAAAGAGTGTCACTTATGTTTTTTGGGTTTTTTTTACATTTAAAAAGTGCACTTTGTACCAATGTCAAATAGCTTATATTGTCTTTGAAATATGGTTAAAGTGTTACTGCTGAATGTACTGACAAGCATTTATAGTAAGCTAATATATACTTTATTGTCATTTCTATTGAAATGTTTATGCCCTGTATTGGTAACACTTTATTTTAAGGGCCAATTCTTGCTATTAACTAGTTGCTTATTAGCATGCATATTACTAGCATACTGGCTGTTTATTAGTACTTATAAAGCACATATTAATGCATTATTCTGCATGACCATATTTTAGATCCCTTTATCCACCCCATACCTAAACTTAACAACTGCCTTTCTAATTAATAATAAGCAGCAAATTAGAAGTTTGTTAAGGGAAAACTCTTAGTTGACAGTGAGTATGTGTTCCCTATTCTAAAGTGTTACCATAATGGCAACAATATAGTTTAATATTGTAATATGTAATATGTAATACTAAATAACACACTAGAGTTAAAATTATAATCAAGTACTTTACATGTGCTTTAGTATGTTAGTCAATGCATCAGAATAAGTGTAATTCTTTAAAGCAGGACAAAATATTAATATAATACTGATTTAAAAAGGATACTTTAATGTAAAACCCTTAGTTATGGAATTACATATAAATACTACTTAAGTCCTACTTAAGTGGGTCAAAAACACTCCAAAGTTCAGCTAATTGCATTCAATGTACATTCAAACTATAATACATTTTAATTTTACTGCAATTAATATGCAGTTAAGTGTTTTAAAACATTGCATACAGTTTGCAGAAGTATGTTATAGTGTATTTATTTCTTAAAAGGCTTTGAGCGCTACAATAAAGATTATCGGCAAGTACTGATTTAAATTTGGGTCTGTTTCTCATGAGTTATCACATGATCTCAGTTGAATGTAACAGAGCCACATGAACACTCAGATACATTTTTGCTCTAGTGCTCCATGGAAGAAAATGACTAATAATTCTGACTAAATGCCTGATATTTCATGTTTCAGAAAACTATTTCTTGAAAATCCCTTTATGAAGCTCCGTAACACACATCACTTGGCATGAAAAGGGAATCATCTCTGGAGTCTAAAAGCTTCAGGACTCTCTCACACACACACACACACACACACACACACACACACACACACACACAAATAATCAGCGGATTAAGACATAGATTGCCAGAGTATGCCAAAGCCCTCATCTAATGAAGACAGAGATTTGTGGGATTACGCACAAACACTGAAAAGCTGCATGACTTGATGCTCACTCAAGCTCACACAGATAAACACAATAACACGCATGTAAACATTTGACTTAAAATACTGTAAATCTACGAGCTTTGATTCCACCTGCCTCACATGTTCGGCATTTAGGAAAGGGCCGTCTGTCCGGACGTGCTTGTGTTGATGTAGTTTCTGCTTTTATCCTGTATTCATGTGAAGATCGTCGGGAAGACGGCGACAGCTCCGTGCTCCTATCAAAGCTGGGACTGTTTCGTTTTATGGGGAGATTAGAAGCTCTTGTAGCATTAAAGAACAAACTGTATCCAGAGAAATCTGTGATGAAGCAGGGCATCATAGGACGACAACTGTGCCTGTTTCTTATTACGTCTGTCACCTGTCAGCCCTATAACGAAGTTCTATTTTGAGCTTCTGATACCAAAGGGTCGTGAACCTCAGCTACCTGAGAGCCCAATGATGTCTTCATTGTATTATTTAATGTTTTTATTTTTATTAAACAGACAGGGCAAACTAGAGATATGTCAAAATTTAGTTAAAAATACTTCTTCATGCGTCTATATGAAGTGCACATTCACTCTGAAAAATAAGCAGCCCGTGACAGGCTCCAGCTTCTCTAAATTCCTTTTCTTCTCTAACATTAGTGCAATGTCCGAATCTGACACGACTGATGTTGTAAAGCAGCCAGTTATCAATGTCAATTGTGAATAAAATCCAAAGATGTATATCACGGTGTCTGACATAAAAGAAAGCTGATGTCTCACAGTATGCCTTAGCTTCAGCCGAGATCTCACTGCTGTCATAGCATACAGTCTGATAAGGACTGGAAAAAAGTGCACAGAGTGCACTGGGCTTTACTGGAGTCATTCTCAGGATGTGATGCTGTTTGAGTATTTATCTATGCCTTACTGCTGAAATAACTCCTATTATTTGATATATTCCACAATGTTTAGTGTGCAGTGCTTTTAAAATAATAAGTTTTCTATGTGAATATATGTTAAAAAATATATTTTTTAATGATGAGAAAGTTCAAAAGAACATCTTTTTTTTTAATATAAATCTATTATAAATGTCTTTACTGTCTTTTTTTTTCATTTTTGATCAATTTAATGCATCCTTGATTAATAAAAGTACTAATTTCTTAATATTAAAAACCTTTCATTTTCTTATATATACACACCAGTAATAGATAAAAAAAATCACATATGGTACATTGCCATCTTAGGCATTGTTTTCACTGCTCTGTTACAGCAACATGTCAGAGGGATGTTGTACTGCACACATATGAGTGATGTCATACAGCTCTTTTGCATAATCAGACAGCTGATGCTCTTTGTGCAGGTAAAAAAAAAATATATATATATATATATATATATATATATATAGATATATATATATATATATATATATATATATATCCATTTTAGCGGCACCTGTTTTGGGAATGTGCCGCTGGATAGCGACTAAAATTGGATCCTGGCCAACCAATAGATTCTTAAATAGATGTCCTCTGAAACACTCGCTGCATCATCATAAATTTGCATATGGAGTTTAAAACTAAATCAGCTGAAAGCATTTGAGAGAGGAAGACATGACCTTGAGGGGTAACTATCACACAGCGCTCTCTCACAGCATCAATCTAGGCTTTGTCAATCCAAAACACCCAATCATAAAAGTGCATCTTTTATTAAAGCTCTTAGGCGAGATCTTAATTTTATTCTTAAACAGTTCCCAACAGGGAAAAATGTGAAACATTTGTCAGGATGAATCTGCTTCTCTGTGGGATATGAAGCTGATTGAAAAACCATGGCTGAATCTGATTTACTCCATTTCCCGTTTTATGTGTATATGAATATGCTCAGTTCAGTGGCAAGAAAGAATAATCATATAAAACATACAAAAATACACATGCATGACATAAAAATCTGTAAATACAAGAAGCTGAGATTTGATTATTCTGCCTGCAATCTCTTCAGGTCATTGCATCTAATGAGCTCTGTGTTGTTTGCTATATGATTTCTTTGTGTTTGTTGCATTTCAGTGCTGTTATGATGCTTTAATGAGTTTGGATTCTATCAGTAAAAAACCTCCAGATAGAGTCAACAAATCTGCTTCAACTGAATTCATGTAGTATTGTTTTCCAGCTCTAATAGGCAATATATATAAGGAAAACTGGACTGACCTTAAGATCTGCTGTAAGGTTCACTAAGAATTGTATTATTGGATTTGTATAGAATTTTACAAATGAAACGCTCTAAAATCAATAATCAGCATCAATAAAATCAATAAACAACATCAATAATGACACATGGAGACTAAAGCCTAAAGCAATAGTTCACTCAGAAATGCTGTCATCACTTATTTACCATCACACAAGCAGATGTTCAGGAGAATGTTAGGAGAATGTTTATGGCAAGCCAGTTTAGCTTAAAATGCTTTACTTGCTGTAATTACATTGTTACTAGTAAGGATTTAATTAGGAAAATCTGTAATTGTAATTATTACAAGAACTGAATTAGAAATCACTCCATTTCTAAAACTTGCCCCAATTCTTAATTATTACAAGGATTGAATTAGAATGCTGTTTAATTGTAATTGTTAATAGTAAGAAAAGCTCTCCAATTGTAATTATTACAAGAATTTAATTATAAAACTCTCCAATTGTAATTATTACAAGAACTGAATTATAAAGCTGTCCAGTTGTAATTATTACAATAATTGAATTATAAAGCTCTCCAGTTGTAGTTATTACAAGTAAGAATTGACTTAGAAGCTCTCTAATTGTAATTATTACAAGTAAGACTGAATTAGAAAGCTCTCTAATCATTTTTTTTTTTACAAGAACTGAATTAGAAAGCTCTCCAATTGTAATTATTACAATAAGAAATGAATTGGAAAGCTTTCTAATCAAAATTATTACAAACAAGAACTGAATTAGAAAGCTCTCTAATTGTAATTATTACAAGAAATGAATTAGAAAGCTCTCTAGTTGTAGTTATTACAGGTAAGAACTGAATTAGAAAGCTCTCAAATTGTAATTATTACAAGTAAGAAATGCATTAGAAAGCTCTCTAATTGTTAATATTACAAGAATTGAATTAGAATGCCTTCTAATTGTAATTATTACAAGTAAGAATTGCATTACAAGCTCACTTATTGTGATTATTACTTGTATGAACTGAATTAGAAAGCTGTCTAATTGTAATTATTACAAAAATTGAATTACAGAGCTCTCTAATTGTAATTGTTACTGATCTAGAAAGCCGTTGTTAACAGAATAAACTGAATTAGAAAACTCTCCAATTGTAATTATTAAACATAAAAAAATATATAAAGCTCTCTAATTCTATTTATTTTATTAGAATAGGGAACAACTCTAATTGTGATTATTGCTTGAAAGAAATGAATTAGAAAGCTCTCTAACAGGTAATTGTTACTAGTAAAAATGCAATTGCGACAAGTAATGCTGGGAGCATTTTAAGCTAATTCAGCTTGCCATACAAGCTGCTTTTTTCCATACAGTAAAATCAGACAGTTGTTGTCAAGCTACAAAAAGCACCTGTCACAATCTGCTGTCATTATATGGAAAAGAGCAACATGGACATTCTTCAGAATGTCTCATTTTGTATTCCAAAGAAGAAAGACATATGGGTTTGAAACTTCATGAGGGTAAGTTAATGACATAATTTGCATGTTTGCATGGACTACTGCTTTCAAAGAACATTCATTCACTGAGGTGATTGGACTCCACAGAGAGAGTTAAAACATCACAGCCCATCTGAAACATACAGTGACAGAGCATCTTCTCTGTGATTTAAGTGCTGTAGATCTCTTCAGCAGTGCTCAGTCTACAGGAGACACTGATAAATATAGCAAAGGCGGCGCTAGGAGGCCATTTTCTACTCCTCTCACTGTTCATTTGTCTGCTGCAAACCCCCAAATACATACTGAAGTGTCTAGGGCACATCCCTTCCCGGCAGGACGGGGTAAGAGAGAGGCTAGCTGACAGACGTCATGCATTTCATGCCTCCAGAGAGTGAAGCCTGACGCCATGCTGTCATAATGTGTGTGTTTGAAAAGCCAAAGAGAGTGTGAGTTTATTTAGCTGTATTTTAGGCACAAAGTGTCCTCAGAAGTGAACGAAACATGCCTTTGGGGATACCATCAAAGATTAAAACGATTCCTAAAGTAAATCATATATATATATATTTCTGGTTAGGTATGTTACTGTAGGTCATTGTCATTAACATTGCATGCACTAATTAGCATGTAGTGTAGTGTAGTGTAGTACAGACACTCAGTTCCACATACTAAGACATATTTCTGTGTGCCAATCCACTGACCACCAGTCTGCAGGATTCACAGGGAAGACATGCTGTCATATCAACACTTTCATTCTGTCCGTATGTGCGTGAACTTCCAGAGCTGTACTGCCATCCAAACCCAATCGATATTGTTAGCACAGGTCTCTCTCGCTGTGTGTGTGTGTGTGTGTGTGTGTGTGTGCGTCAGCCACTGCCTCTTCCTGAATGCAGGAATCGTTTCCTGTCTGCAACGTGACTCACAAAAACACACACACAGATACACATTTATCTAAATGAGGATATATCACATACTTCTATTGTTTTAGATACAGCTACATATACACACACATTCATAATATATATATTTTTTAAATATTGATGTATAATATGAATTGTTTTCTATAAATAGATGTATTGTTCTTTGTGTTTTCCCTGGATTCCTCAGTATGCACATTCTTTTTAAAACTGCATATAATTTCGCCGTAGCATCCCTTGTGAAAAAGAAGTACACTTTAGCATAGTTTTAAAAAGAGTACTTAATATGGAAATAATAAACTTTACAAGAACGTACTCAAATGTAAATTGAATTTGTCTTCTGACTCCAAATTGCATGTTAATTGCACTTAAATGAAATTGTACTGTAAGTTGAAACTTATATTAAATTCGATAAGCTGAACTTTGGAGTGTTTTTTGAAACTGGACTTAAGTACATATTTCTATGCAATTTCATAATTCTATTGAAATATGATTAAAGTGTACTTAATAGGCTGACAAGAATTTATGATAAACTAAAATATACTTCAATGTCAGATCTATTGAAAATTGTATGTCATGTATTTAAATATATTTCAAATTACACATTTGTAATGGCGAAGTTCCAATTTAGCACATTTAAAATACATTAACTTTAAATGTAATATCAAATAACACACTACAGTTAAAATTATAATTAATTTTCATGTGCTTTAGTATGTTAGTCAACACATCAAAATAAGTGTACTTCTTTAAAGCACGACAAAAGATTAAACATAATGATTTAAAATGCAATTTTACATTATTTTAAAGTGCACTTTTTGAAAGTACACTTTTAAAATTTAAAGTACACTACAAGTGCACATTCAGTGCAATCTTTCCACAATGGATACCACTTTCATACTGATACACAAACGCAGACAAAGCACACTGATGAAACATTTGTGAGCATAAATGCACATGGAGATTTGCACTAGTTTGTCAGGTCAGTCGTTCTTAGGCCCGTGTCTGTATTTAAGTGCAGCACAAGTGCTGTGTCTGCTGCTTGCTGTCATCCTGACTCAGCAGCTATTGTCAATTCCGTTTAATTTTATCATGCTTGACTTCCTGCTACCTCGAGCCCTGTCTGCCAGGAGCTCTTCAGCGGCCTGTCAACTCCAACAAGAAAAAGCTCCACGGACAGATGGACGGTGGGCGGATAATGGAGGAGGAAGAGGATGTTTCTTTCTTTCTGACTTTATTCCTCTCCGTCGTTCTTTTTTGCTTACCTTGATGGCGTTGCTGGAGATCTGTATCTCGTGGAGTTTGCGCATGGTGCCATCGCGGTCGATGAAGTATGAGGAGGCGAGCTGGTGCAGTGCCTCGACTCCTTGGGTGGCGTTGACCATCTTCCGGTCCAGCTTGTTCTTGGCCATGTACATGGTGAGAGCTTCCTCACCTAATGGCACAGAGCAATATGGTCAGTTAACG
>JAFVLL020033994.1:0-16043 GCA_021397915.2 Tor tambroides
GAAAGCTTATTTATTCAGCTTTCAGATGATGTAGAAATCTCAATTTTGAAAAATTGACACTTAAGACTGGTTTTGTGGTCCAGGGTCACATTTCTTTATTAATAACTGTTAAAAACTGTACAAAGAAGTGATAAGGAATCAAATGTGACAGTATTAGTAGCTAAATGTGTTTAATTTAAAAAGAGTTCTAATACTGAGAATTCTTTCATTAAATATTTAGTGTTAATTAAATAAATAACATTATTATTAGGGGCCTTCTACAATGCAGGCTACAATAACTTTTACTTCAGAGAGGAAGTAGAGAGGGTCTGAAATGGGGACTATTCTGGTCTAGATCCACCTCACACACATGTGCAGTGAAACATATCTATAAGATACATAGTAGAGGAGGGTCTACCACAGTCAGCACAAACTGGGTGTATACAGCTCTGCATTGTGCAGACTGGCGGCATACTTATTCATCTGAAATTCATACAAAGCGGTACATACAGTTGTCCAGGTAAGTCATATGTACTACATAAACATACATATGGAGACACCATAGTTGTACACTGCCAAATCACAGATATTTCACCAGGGCCTCCACATCTTTAGAACTGAGAGGTGTGGGCTCTCCACATCATGTGGCATTCTCATGGGGGTAGAACACTGATTCTGAGACCGGGCTGCCCTCTCATACAAGACAGGAGAAGGAGGGCAGGTTTTTGGACTCTCCAACTCATCAGCATGGAAAACAATGTAGTCGCTATGGTTAGAAGAAATACTTGTCTGGGAGTTCTTGGGTAGCTGAGGGCAGTCCTTAGCTGATCGAGGTAGAGATTTGAGTAAGTGGTTGAGCAGACGGGACCCCAAGGTTTTGTCTATCCAGTCACAGGAAAGTAGAAGGTTGTGAACTTCCTGCATGCACTGGATATACCCAGTACTGTACCTCTGTTGGGCCTCTGCGTCCAGAATGGGGTCTGAGCAGAGACAAAAAGATTACAGGAAATTTTTTTTTTTAATTGTTAATACTTAAACATCAACAATGAAATGAGCAAATCAGTGAAATTGTTGTTGCTCTGTTTTGGTGATATTGCTGAACAGTCGAGACTTAACATATGTCATCCTTTCTAGAAAAGGCCAAAGTTCTGATTTGAATTGGGAAATTTCACTTTATTACAATGTAATAAAACAAAACATGGATACTAAAACACTGCTAAATAACAATGGCCGTTGCAAAGTTCGTATATATCCCACTTTGAAAAATGCTATTTACTTACCAGAAACTCTATTGCTCTGGATATTCTGCAAATGTTTCACCGTCATCTCAAGAATATCAGCCTTCTCTAACTTGGACTGCTGTTTTATGATTTAAAACAAGAAAAGAAAAGAAAAGAAAAGAAAAGAAAAGAAAAGAAAAGAAAAAGAAGATCATGATGAATCTAGTGGTACTAGTATAAGATTAACTGGTTTAAAGACATGCAAGAATTTATATTTTTCAAACAACATTTTAACTTACATCAAGCCTAAAAGCTCCAACTACTGTCTCTCTCAGCTGCTCTAGACAGTGATTTATTCTTTCCCTTCTCTTTCTCTCAATGAGAGGTTTCCGCAGCTGAAAAGACCAAAAGTCAGAAAACAAAAGTCTATGCTTTTCATTACATGCCTAAGAATATTTTATAGTGATATTATAGAATACCTTTCTCTCCTCTTTGGCGCTGATGTGCCTTTGGCCTGCATTTTGCTGGAGGTTGGTAGCAGTCATCTCCAGTGGCTTCTGAGCAGTACAGACTGAGTTTCACTCACTCCTGTCTGAGTGCTGGGTGTTTCTAAGGCCCTCCGTGCTGTGCACGCCCTATATTTATAGGAGGGACATTAGCATCTCAATGCACAAGCTCTTTGCCTGAGATATTTTCCCACACGCTCGCTCCTATCACTCACAAATGACAGGTCACCGCCTCTATTCAATGCATGAGCCCCCAAACACACACACACACATAGGCCTACTCAAAGCAAACAACAGATGTCCAGCCTAGAGGCGTTCCGCACACAGAAACTACACGTTTTGTGTGTCACGTGAAAACCCAGGATGGTTTTCCAAGGTGGCTCAGCATTCCCAGGAACTCATTAGAGTGTTCTGTTACAGTCAACCACCTGAGACCAAATACGTATTCACGCCCTGTCCTTAATGGACCTAAGCGAAACCAAATCCAATCCCAAAGGTATACAGAACCAGAACTCTGAAACAAACGATAGAGAAATTTTGATTTGCCATAAAAAACTACTACTTAACAAACTGTATAAAATGACAAAATATAAAACATGAGACAACATTAATGCATGCATTAATATATGGTTAAAGAAGTCTTAAGAAGCTTTTAGAAAAGAGTAGTAGGTATGCTAACTAGGCCATAAGTTGCATCACTTCGCCCTCCAGCAGTGAATGTGAGCAGATGTCAGAGTGCTCTCGGCCACAGGCAGATGTCTGTGAATTAATCTCTGATCTGTTTGACTAGAGCCACGCGACTGCCAGCAGAGCCTACAGACGTGGGAAACTCCACCGGACAAAACCGCTCATTGATCCACGGCTAATGAGAGTGACCCGGTGCGGGGTGGAGGGGGAAGCGAATTGGGAAGTGCCCAGTGCAGTGCTGTAGGCAGGTGCACTCTGTTTTCTCTCAGCAGTAAGTGTACATTGATAGAGGCAGGTTAACACAGCAGAACGTTTGCCATTGCTATTTTAGAACGCTAAATACGATTTGTTACAAGCGTCATATCCGCATTGTAAGCAAAGCAAATCTCTTACATTTGAAATCGCACCCACATTTTCAGAGAGAGCTATTCTTTCATAATTGTACAATTCTGTTGTATTTTGTAGATAGAGCTTGTATAGTTTTATTGTAAATTACAACATTTTCATTCATTTCAACAAATTTACCGTAAACACAGTCTTTGGCTGCATTGGCTCCTTGGCTTTTTTTTTCTCACTGAAATGCCCCTAACTCGGACACTCGGGGGCTTATGGTGCGTTCAAGTCACGTCGGATAGATCATATTTATGAGTTGAACGCACATGAACACCACGACAAAGTCGTTACTACGAGTAGGAAACTCAAACTTTTCTTTAAGCCCTAAGTTTCTGAGTTGGGGTCGTGTCTGTGAAATCAAAGGCCAGAGAGGTAGCCTAGATAGGCAGAGAATTCTTTAGTTAAGGTAAACTGATGTTTTGTTGGTTATGTGTGATATATTTATCAAAATGTGTGAGGTATTTTCAATAATTGAGATTTTGCATTGTCATGTGAAAAAAAAAAAAAATTAGTGCACTTACATGGTCGACTCTAGTTATGGAATAGCCTACATATCCTGTCACAGCATTGTGTTTAAGTGGTGAAAGACCAGATCATTTAACAAAATTAAACAGGAAAAAAGTCCCAGGGCTGGTTGCCATGAATAAAATGTCCAGACAAAATTTCATTGCAGCCTTTCATTGTAAGGTCATGCCACCATGACGAAGTGCTCAAGTATATCAAGGTGCAAAAATGATAGATGAAACTATATGTTTGGTCCCTGCTACAGGTTTTCAGAATGCATGTGATTCAGGATATATTGCTTTGGTAGAGGGGTTAGAAGTGAATGAAGGTGCTCTACCTGGAGGCTTTATTGTGACTTCAGGTCTGGTTAAAGGGGAGGTCCAGAATTCATTATATTCAGAAGAGGCTGTGATTTTTAGTCGGGAGGCAGGATCTTTTCAACATAATTTTAATTTCGAATCTCCCTTTTTGGGGAGTCAGCAAATAGCTCAAGTTAAAGCATTATTTAATTATTACGTTGACGTGTTTGCTTTCAGTGATAATGACCTAGGCTGCACTGCAGTTATACAGCTTGAGATAACAGTCACTGATGATTTCCCGGTTTTTCAGCGATATTATATCATCTTTCCCCAAGCAAGTATGTGAAGAGTGGAGAGAGGTGAAGAGTCATAATACACAACTTTTGGAGCAGGGCATTAGTGAGAGTTGTAGCCTTTATCCCTCACCACTAGTTATTGTTAAAAAAAAATGGCAACATGCCCATGGATATCACTAGTGGTTATAATCAAGTGGAGGTAGCTGAGAATTTTTGTATTGTGCTTTTTGTACTCCATTTTGGCGCTATTATTTTAGTTGTATGCCATTTGAACTGTGCAATGGTTCAGGGACATTTCAGCATTTAATGGAAAAGATTCTAGGTTATCATCGTTTTCAGTCATTGCTTTTATATCTAGATGGTGTGGTTGTATTTTCATAATCTTTTGAACGTCTTAGTTGTCTTATGTTAGTGCTTTCCTGTTTCCAGGAGTGTGGTCTAAAAGTAAAATGGAATAAATGTAGTGCAGTATTTCTCAAATCTGGTCCTGGGTTTTGGTTAGAATGGATATAGCTATGGCCGGAAACTAACAATAAATTAAATGTTCTACCTATTAGATTGTGTTTTATTAATGTCTACACCTACCCCTTACAATAATGCAAAAAAACAGTATTATTGTTGTACAGTGTGACAAAAATTACGCTATTGGCCAGTAGCCGCAGTTGTATCCCTTTTAGCCTTAGCCTTAATTTTGGTCCTGGGGACCAACAGCTCTGCACGTTTTGTGTGTCTTCTTATTTAACTCACCTGATTCATATCATCAGCTCATTAGGAGAGCACTTCATGAACCGAACTGGGCTGTGTTTCTCAAAAGCATCGTGAGCCTAAGTTGATCGTAGCTCCATTGGTTTCACTTAAACACTTATGATGCTTTTGGGAAAGGTAGCCCTGAATGTGTCAGATAAGAGACACATACAAAATGTGCAGAGAGAGTTAGTTGAGAACCATTGGTGTAGCACATTATGAACATATTTCATGTCCAATTTAAAATTATTACAGTTAGTAAGCTAATGTGAAAAGCATGTCTCACCTGTGCAAACACAATCAACCAAAATGTTCATTGTCTTAAATAGTATATTAAAGTCACACAAGTGCTCAATGAAATCCCCCCCCCACCCCCCAAAAAAATACAGTTACGCAAAAACACAAGTGAGAGGAAGTTGAAACTCAAGAGGAATACAGAAGTATATATCCAATAAGTATATCCACTCTGTAGCCTTTGGTCTGCAAGAAGTCATTCGTCACCGTGTAGCAACTGAACTATACAACACATTACTGCTTTGGGGTTTCCTAAACATCTTGTATAAGCAATTTCACCCCCAGAAATACAGCTTAAAAGCCCAGAACACACAATACAGTTATATGGGACAATCTCAGCTTCGAGCATTTACAGTAGTGCACATTCAAGAATGGAGAAAGAATAAAAGAATTATCTTTTTGATAATGAGATATGCGTATATAATGTGCTAAAAACGGTTTATACTTTTGTGAAACTTCTAATCTGAAACAATAAACAAACAAAAAAAAATGTAATCCAGCCAAAAGTGTTTTAATTTTATTGACCTGATTACCCAAGAGCTTTCACAAAAATAATACTGGATTTTTTTGGAGCATGGAAATTGCAAAAATAATAATTAAATAATAATTATAGTCATAAAATAATAATCACAATAATAAATTAAAACATAAAATGAATTAAAACTTAATTTTAACAAGACAGTTTTGAAATAGGTGTTTAAAACTAAAGATGTCAATCAATCATGCATCATTGGATTCTGATTCAAAACATTATAGTTGTTGACCTCACTTCACCATGACTCTAAAATATTTCCAGCCAAAGAACACGGTTTACAACATGGGGTGTTTGTTTCAGGCAGTTAAACACACATGAGGCAAAACAGCAGTTTGCTGTAAAATTCATTAATAACAAGCTTATTTGCAGCAAGTTTGCCACAAGACCAACAAAGTTCAATAATTTAGTTGTACATATAACAAATCAGTACAACATTGTTTTTCTGTAGATTGGCAAATATTACTATCAAATTATATACAGCTTTGTGGAATGCACTTACACTAAAACAGAATGCAATTTAAGACATTGTGTATGCAATAACTAAATAGGCCCAGCCAAATATTATAGTCCTTAATTGATTCATGATCAAAAATGGACAGAAATAGCATTAGAATCAATCATCAAATTCAGCATTTTGGAGGCAGAATACTGAATTATAGCTTTTACTTTGCACTTCCTTCCTTTGTTCCTTTCTGTCTCTGTTGTATGTGATCCATTAGATTATACTACATTTTTTTCTTCATGTCTCCCTTTCTTTTTCAGTCTTACTCATATTTTGTTCTTCGCTCCCTCACTCTTTCTTAAATGCTGTCTTGTCTGTAAGAATACTACTTCCAGGGTTGTTCTTTCAGATAAGGATCTCCACCAGATCTAGGTCAGGCAGGGGCATCTTCTGTCCTCGAACTTCTAGGCCTTTAGCCTGGCTGAATGGAGATTCTGCACATAAACACAGTGTTCAAAAAAATTATTTTAGTCATACCTATAATTATAATAAAAAGGTCATTGTGTCACTCACAGCACCATGCACAAAAACTGTATTCCAAATTGTTGGCAGATAAGCTCTGGATTTAATGCAGTAGAAGAAAAATGCTTTTAGTGTTTACTAAGCTTCTAACAATAGATGTTCCACTGTTACATTATATTTTACTTTGTGTTTTTGTGGTCTATATTTATTCACTGGGCAGAGATTCTACAAAAAGCAGCCAGTGTTAATAATTCAGCTAAGTTACCCTGCTACTTGTCAGATCCCAAGAAATTGTCAGAAATTTGGCAGTACCAGTCATTATGGTAAAGGATCACATGATTTCATTTGCAAGGTGAGATTGAATTTCAATTTAAAGCTGGCATGAAGGAAAATGCAACCAACTTTTCTTCCCTATTGTGATGTATAACCAATTGAATTGGCTCTTTGACTGAGAAAAAACAGTAAGGCAGAACTTGATTTTATCCATGACCGGTTCATAGAAAGTGAAAAATTAAATGGACAATTGTTTTATATGAGCGACAGGTTTCTGGAGGGGAGGGATTGAAAATCATCTGGCCATTCATAGAGATGTCATAGCAGAGGGGAGGGGCAAGCTAATGTTTTTGATTAAAGATGTTTTACATTATGATGTGAATGGATAAATCATTCACAATAAACACGGGAGGTTCCAACAAAAAATAAGAACAGTCGATTTTGATTTCATGGTGATTTGAATCCCTGAGTAGAACTGTGCCCTGCACATGAATGTATAGATACAGAAGCTAAATTGTCACTTGCTTCTCTCTGCCTGTCTCACCTGTCTTTTCTTGTATTGTGGAGGTTGCAGTGCTAAATGTCTTTGGACTCAGTCCTGTTTGACTGCTGCTGTCTCTGCTGGCAGATTTAGAATGAAGGGACAGGAGAGGAGTGGAGGGGAGAGAGAATGATAAAGGAGGCAGAAGCGAGCCAGATGAGGGCAAGGGTAATGTGGAAGAAGAAGAGAGAGGGAGAGAGGAAGTGCTGGAGCGGGGAGCACAGGAAGATGAGGTTATTAATGATGTGTTTGAACCTGCAGAGGCCAAGAAGGGAAGAAAAGAGGAAGGTAGAGAGGAGGAGAATGATGGAGAAAGAGAGGAAAGAGAGGAGGAAGGGAGAGATGAAGAGACAGAGACCGAAAGAGAGGGCAGAGTGGGAAGGATGTGCTCTGCTTGGTCTTTTCCCAGGAGAACATCTGCAAACGAAAACACAAATCATTAAGTAAAACCTCTAGTAGCACAGGTCACATTTCAGTAATGAGTGCCATAAGAAATTTATACTGCTGTTTGAAAGTCTGGGATCAGTAAGATTTTTAATGGCTTTTTTAAAGAAATGTCTTATGATCATCAAGGCTGCATTTATTTGATAAAAAAAAAAAAATACAATTTTAAATAATGGTTTTCTATTTTAATTTACTTTAAAATATAATGTATTTCTGTGATGCAAAGCTGAATTTTCATCAGCCATCAAGTCTTCAGTGTCACATGATTCTTCAGAAATCATTTTAATATGCTGATTTATTATCAATGTTGGAAATAGTTGTGCTGCTTAATATTTATTTATTTATTGGAATCTGTGATACTTTTCAGGATTCTTTGATGAATAAAGAGTTACAAAGAACATTTTCTAACAATATGTCTTTACTATCACTTTTTATCAACTTAACACATCTTGCTAAATAAAAGTTTAAATTTCTTTCAAAGAAAGAAAAAAAATATTGACCCTAAGCTTTTGAACGGTAGTACATTGTTACAAAAGATTTATATTTTATATTCTATTTATACAGACAAGTCTTTACAATTAAGACTGCATACACAAAGCATGGCAAGACTTAATCAGCAAAGAACAATAGTGGGTGAAAACTGAAAGTGAATTATAGGGATGCATCGAACACTAAAAAGGATTGTGTCCAAACAACACAGAACTACTGCCGCAAAAAGACAGCAAACCTCAGTATTTACATTGAAGACCCTGTTTCCACAAATCAACCACAGAGAACGAGTTGTAATTGTTAAGTTAAGAGCTGTAATGTGTTATTATCACAAATCCTGGACAGGTGGAGCACCAAGAACATCTGCCCTCACCAATCACCTGACTTTATTATTTTCAAACCACTGTGGGCAGTTTTAGAGAGAAGAGTGAGAAGCAGATTCCCTCCTTCAACATCTCTTAAGCAGCTATGTTCTGATAGTTGTATGAATCTATTCTAAGAATGTTGAAAACTGTATCAAAGGCAAATTATGGTCAAACACCTTAAAAAGAAATATCACCCATTTCCCAGATGTTTCAGATTTTGTCCAACTTCTGCTGTGTGTATATGACACATTATAGAAAAAATTAGGCATAGGACTTTAATCAGAATGAGTGTATTTGTATGTGTACCACCTTTCCAGTTGCGATGGTCTCTGCGATCAGACCGTGATGACTGACGTGCGTGTAGTCCAGTTGCTATGGAAATGGAGGGCACAGAGCGGGCAGGACGCAGAGGGGCGGGATCTCGACGGGAACGGTGTTGTAGGACTTTAATCATGGCGTCTTTCTCCAGCAACTGAGCATGCAAGTCTTTCATCCTGTGACATTCAGAGCAATACATTATTGCTTTTTTAATTTACTTTTTTTTTTTATTTCAGACACACAGTTATCAGGAACAACATAACATTTTTAAACCTCTGTGCATGGTGTTCACTGGCATTTTTTATTTAATTTATAGACTAAAAACTATAAACTTATAGATATAAGGTGAAGGTGAAGAAAGTATGTTGAAGCAATTCTAAAATATTTCTATTTTGCTTACTTGAAGAATTCATTTTATCATATACCACTGGGGTCATGACATAGATCTCATCTTTGACGACATATTAAAAGACTTTTAATTCTTAAAAAGACTTTTATATTTTATACATTGCCACCGTCCTTCAAACCACTAGGTTTTACCCATTTGTCAGCAGGAGACTTTTGTAAGGAAGTGAAAATAGTTTAAAATCTAACAAAATTTAGTAAAATCATATTCTTTTATATATTTTACTAAGTATAATAGCAATAAATATGTTATGCTGCATGACCATGGTTTGTTACTCTGAATGATGTTTTGCCAAAAAGGGACATAATTGTCATTGTTCCTATTATTGCAATGGTTTTAGAATTATTCTGAATTGTTAAATTTGTTTTAATAATATTCCTGAGTAAATGATAGCAGATGCTTGAATAATGACTGTTTCTCCATCAATTTTCAATAAAAACAGAGATATTTTTTGCAATCACATACTATGTGAGCAGTGAAAATCACTTCTCAAGTTGTGACTTTATTCCCGTTGTACCCTACATGTGGAAAATGATTATTTTCAACCCTCTGTCTGAAGTAATCTGTTTATAAGGGGTGGCTCCTTTAACGAATGTCAGAAAACTGCCACTGTTATGATTGGCTAATGTCCTTGCATAAGAAAATGTGTCAACGTCCCCTTGCTATAGCACCTGAGTAAGTGTTTTGAAAACATTATCCATATAAAACGTCTCCAGTTACTTAACATAACCCTGGCTTCCTGAGAGAAAGAAAATAGACGAGCTGACAGAGCTGACACTATGGGGAAAGACCTTTCTCTGAAGAATACTGAAGCCCTGTTGAATAAACTCAACACAAAGGGTGGACCAATGAAGTTCAAGTGTGCAAGAGGGATGTGGCTCCCATACTGTAGTGCTGAACAGTATTGCATCAGAATATTTAGGCCCAGGGTTCTCAACTCATTTTCCTGCAGAGTTTAGCTCCAACCCTGATCAAACACACCTGAATAAGCTACTCAATGTCTTTAGGATTACTAGAGAGTTAAAGTCAGGTGAGTTTGATATAGGTTGGAGCTAAACTCACCAGTTAACAAACACTTTCCATTTATTGGCATATAGGTGCCTAAAGGGCCTTGTGCCTCTGTGATTGTGTCATGTACCCGCTGAGGCAGAGATTCTAGCACCGGCTAGCTCTGCTAAGTTGCCAGACATGCAAATCCTGTAATTCTGGATTGCGGTGCCATATTGTGCTTTTGCATGGGACAGCAAGTCTCAACAGGTTGGTCCAAGGGGATGCCGTCAGCAGCTCCATTAGCTCTTGAAACCATGGCTGATTGGGCCATTTCAGCACTATTGCAGCACTGACTCCCTCTCCTCTCTGATCCTGCATAACACCAGCATTAATTTTAGTGGGGAAAACACATGCTTTCGGGCCCTCAGCCAACAGTGTGCAAGCGCATCCACTCCCACAGGGGACTGCATCAGGGAACAGAACAGCGAGCAGTGAATGGTCTCTGCTGATATGAAGAGATCCACTTCTGTCCTCCCAAACTTGTCCTAAATCAGAAAGACTGTCTGGTAGAGTCTTCACTTGCCGTGGACCAGTGTTTTCCAACCAGTGTGCCATGACAGGTTGTGAGGTGTGCTGCAGAAAATTATCAAAACTTTCTATCTCTATTATGTTTTGTTCTTCTTATTATTATAAATCAATGCTATTGGTCATCTTTACATCTGTTTGTGGGATTTACAAATATTTAACCAATAAAAAACGTTCAATTGAGCTTGTGACTAAATCTTGTAACACCATTGGCTCCTCAAACTGTCAGCAAAACCTAACTCCACCCCTGCCTCCATTCAGAATGAAGTGCTGCTCATTCACAAAGTAAGGGTAGATAAAGAAATGTTTGAATATGTACAGCATTTTTTTCTCAAGAAACACAATGTCTATAAAGGTTAATGTTTTTTGTTTTGTTTAGAAGAGTCTAAACATTTGTCATCTAGGTGTAGCTAATATACTGTTTTGTATATTCTGTGCACATAGCGCTTCATCTTTTATATCATGAGATTTTGGCCAAATTTATTCAACAACAAAAAACGGAGCGCCCATATAGCTACAATAAACTTTATAACCTGTAAGTTGATAAAAACATAATTCGATGCACTCATTGCCTCAGATGTGGCCACTCTAATGACGGATAAAACACATATTGCCGTCATTAGCTGGTCAAAAACCTCGTAACTCCATTTGAGCTTGATTTCCAAAAAATGTTAATATTATTAATATGTAAGTGTCTGATCATATATAAAGCCACAATACCAACTCTGACAAGGTGTTTACTTAATATAAAAAGGTGCCATTATAGTGTTCAAGCTCAAGTTTCACATTAAATGTGAGTACTATCCAGTAATAATATCCAGTTTTAATATGCCATTTGAAGCAATGCATGTTTGTGCAATTTTGCTATATTTCAGTAAGAGTTGTGTGCCGTGGGATTTTTTACTCATCAGAACTATGCCATGGCTAAAAAAAAGGTTGGGAAACACTGCTGTGGACAGCAGATCTGTACTGCATTTCAGGCAAAGGGCATCTTAGGAACCGCACTCCAGTGGTTTGAGTCTTACCTCTCAGATAGGTAAGGTATCAAGGCGAGGTGAGGTGTCCAAGTCGCATCATACTGGGGTGCCTCAGGGCTCAGTTCTTGGACCACTTCTCTTCTCTGTCTACTTGGCATCACTAGGTTCTGTCATTCAGAAACATGGTTTTTCATATCACTGCTATGCTGATGACACTCAACTCTACCTCTCGTTCCATCCTGATGATCCGACGATAGCTGCTCGCATCTCAGCTTGTCTAACAGACATTTCTTGCTGGATGAAGGACCATCACCTTCAACTCAACCTTGTCAAGGTAGAACTGCTTGTGATTCCATCAAACCCATCGTTTCATCACAATTTTACCATCCAGTTAGGCACATCAACAATAACTCCTTCAAAAACAGCCAGAAACCTTGGAGTTGTAATTGATGATCAGCTGACATTCTCAGACCACAATGCTAAAACTGCCCAGTCCTGCAGATTTGCTTTATTCAACATCAAGAAGATCAGGTCCTTTCTTTCGGAATATGCTTCACAACTCCTTGTTCAAGCTCTTGTTCTGTCCAGGCTGGACTATTGCAATGCTCCCTTCGCAGGTCTTCCAGTCAGTTCTATCAAACCTTTACAATTAATCCAGAACGCGGCAGCAAGATTAATTTTTAATGAGCCAAAAAGACTGCACGTCACACCTTGTTTATCAATTTGCACTGGCTACCAATAGCTGCTCGCATAAAATTGATGTCTGATGCATTGATGTTTGCCTACAAAACCACCACTGGCTCTACTGGCTATTCATTGGTGTTTGGTGATGAGATTTTGGCTCAAGGTCTGCATTTACAGTCACACCAGAGGTGTTAAACTGGGATTAGGACTTGGTTTTATGCAGACCAGTCAAGTTCTTCCACACTGACTGAATCAATAATTTTCTTTTTGAACCTTGCCTTATACACAGAGGCATTGTCATGTTAGAATAGAAAAGGGTCCTGTCCAAACTGTTGCTATAATATTAGAAGCACACAGTTTCCTAGAATATCATTATATGCTTTAACATTAAGATTTGTACTCATAGAAATTACTAAAGTAGTCAAACCTGTTCATTAGAAGGGGGCGACCCAATACTTTTGGCAATATATTGTATTTAAAAGACGTATTTAATTACTTTTGAGTATTTTGTCATTTGTATTTTGCAAAAAACTGATGTAATTCAATACTTTTAATAGACTGTATTTTGTTTTTAAAATACTTCATCAAATATGTCATTTTAATCTCAAGTAATACAAGTGCTTTCCTCATTAAGCTTCACAGGACTACCAAATATAGTCTATCACAGTTTTTGGTTAGATGCAGGCAAGTCATGTGACACACCCTAATGGATCTATTGCGCTCGTAGTGAACTTAAAAAAAAAGAAAAAGGAAGCTGCTTTGGTGATCAGAGCAAACTGTTTTAAAATAAAGTAAAATAAAATATATTACCAGATATTGCTTACAGAATGTTATTATAGAACAGAAGAATACAGCAAATTGCTGTGCTGCTCTTAAATTTTTTTACATTCCCAATATTAAAATTATATTAATACAAAACATAGGTTTCTGCATCACTTTCAAATGCTTTCTGTACGTTTGTTTAATATTTGTTAAAACACCCCTGACATATTTAGCTGGCCCAAACATGCCCATACCCCAACAGGACCTCGCCCCTACTTTGATATCTCCGTCCCACACGTATCTTCCATTTCTCTGTATCTATAGCAGCTTAACTGTGAGAAGTGAGCATGCAGCCTCACACATGCACACAAAGATGCACACTTCTGCTAAGTGAGACGGAGCAGAATGTCAGAAATGAAACTTACTTTTAATATTTAATCACAATAGTTCTCTAAAATATGGTATTAATTTGCACCAATTTGGTACAAACATTTTTATTTAATTGTTCTCATCTTTTCTTTTGTAGTAAAGAACATTTTGTTATTAATGGCTAGTATGTCATGTGGATGTGATTTGCCTTTAAGTGGAGATTTTTTTTTTCTAAAATTAATAATATTTTGAAAAACCACATACTCATTTAAGAAATAATCAGTATTAGTATTGGTATCATTAAAATTGTAAGAAAAAATATCTGTTTTGTTTTTGGAGCTTGGTTAAAGGTGTACTAAGCGATTTTTGCCAAATGATGTTGATATTTGAAAGCACCAAAACAAACATGTCTATACCCCAACAGGACCTCGCCCCTACTTTGATATCTCCTCCCCACACGTATCTTCCATTTCTCTCTATCTATAGTTGATCTGCTAATATCTGTCCTGTGCAATCAAATGGAGTGCTCTCTTCTATCATTACAAGACAAGCCCCTTACTGCTGATTGGCTACAAGTGTGTTTTGGGACTCGGTCCGATACTGTGGTCAAGAGCGTTTTTCAAAAATTGCGTAGTGTACCTTTAAATAAATGCATTTTTATAATGATAAGGACGTTTCAAGCTATGAAATTTACAGGATGTTTTAATGGTACAAAGACCTTTTATATTTCAAAAGCTCAAAGAAAACTTGATTTCTCATGTCATGACCTTGAAGTCAATTTTAAGTCAATCCTTTCCCCCTAGTGTGCAGACAGGTCAATGCACCTATAGAAAGCTGTATACTCTGTTTTTTAAATATTAAAATTCTTTGCAAAAAAAAAAGTTGAATTATTACTTTAGTTACATCATTGAAGTGAGACAATAGAAGCACTTCTTAAATCATAAAATTAATGTTACAAGAATAGTTATGAGTCAGGCGCTTTTTTTTTAATCAGCCAAAGAACCTAAATTTGTGACTTAATAATAGGTAACTTAAGTAATTGTAAAGATAAACAAACCAACCAACCAACAAACAAACAAACATACTGATAAAAAAAACTGATAAAAAGAACCAAAGCATCTGTACCTGGAAGACCTGACATCAATTACAAAGACATTTTTTTTCTTTCAATGATTTGAATAATGTCTATTTTGTTGTTTAAACAAGAATTAGAATTTTAGGTAAATATATTAATATATCTAAGAATTTCTACAAACAATCACATTGACAATACTGTTTATGTGTACACATACTGTGTATTTATATGAGCATATGTTTATTAGCATTCACCTTTGTTCCATTTCCTGACAGTGACGACTGCTCTGGATTCTGTTCTCATCCTCATGCAGCCACAGTGAGCTGTCGCTGTAACTGCCACTGCGA
Source organism: Tor tambroides (assembly GCA_021397915.2). Taxonomy (NCBI): domain Eukaryota; kingdom Metazoa; phylum Chordata; class Actinopteri; order Cypriniformes; family Cyprinidae; genus Tor; species Tor tambroides. The sequence goes on from JAFVLL020033994.1 coordinate 15,047, forward strand.
GAATGCTGGATTATAGTTGTATCTCTGAAAACAAACAAATAAACATACAATAAATCTGTCACTTTGTGCAGAATTAAAAATAAGGTGACAAAAAAAAAAAAATCACAAAAATGTTAATAGTTCTATTAATGTCTTAATTATAATTTTTAATATATATATATATATATATATACACACACACACACACACACACACACACTATTGCCAAAAGTATTGGGTCGCCCCCTTCTAATGAACAGGTTTGACTACTTTAGTAATTTCTATGAGTACAAATCTTAATGTTAACGTATATAATGATATTCTAGGAAATCGTGTGCTTCTAATATTATAGCAACAGTTTGGACAGGACCCTTTTCTATTCTAACATGACAATGCCTCTGTGCATGGGCGACATTAGGGGGGGGGGCAAGGGGGGGCAGTTGCCCCCCCTGATATCGTCAGTCATGGAATTTCTGATGTCAGCGCAAGCCCGGTTGTACTGGGGTACTAGACGGCGCTAAATACCCTCAAACGAAGGCAAACAAACTATAAAACGTGTTTTTGCAGTGTTGCGCATTGTATCCAATCAAAGACATATCTGTTGATTTCTTCAACGCAATGGCCAATCAGAAATGTTGTAGTTTTTCAGAATTCACTCACAGCTGAAAGCGCCGGAGTTTTGCACGCTCGTGAATCATCTCATGATGACTTCTAAGTGCAGGTGCAATGCAAATTCATTGTAGATTCATTATGTAGTTTAGAGAGCTTGATTATAATAGAACTTTGTGAGATCGCGATCTTTGATGAGTGACGCTTTTAGTAATAATAATGGGAGCGCGCTTTGTGTGTTTTCTAGGCTATATCCGTTCAGAATTTGAATGATACTTTAGTTTTTCGGACACATACATGCTGCAAAGTTTCAAGAATGATGCTGGATTCATTCTCGAAATATCAGTGATAAACAAAGGACGGGACAAAAATGCCTCAGTGATTTAATTCTGGAAGCGGTCCTGACCAA
>JAFVLL020033994.1:16143-29798 GCA_021397915.2 Tor tambroides
AGTCTGTGTGCACTGAATTTATTTAATACACGAGTTTCATAATTTGAGTTGAATTACTGAAATGAACTTTTCCACGACATTCTAATTTATTGAGATGCACCTGTATATTAGCACAATTTGGTGTCTTCTTGGGGTGTCTGGCAGAGCGTTAGGACCCAGAAGCGGTGAAGTGTGATGTCAGACGTAACAAGCAGATGTTCTTAACCACTTAAGCGTGAATCTGCTATGAGCAAGAGGTGGAGAGGAGGTGCGCCACAATAAAAATCCAGCCCTTTGTTCAATATTCTGTTTCACTTGAAAATGCATCACAATGCTGAAATCAGTTGCAACTTCTGGTTAATAGGGACCTTAATATTGATATTTTTCAAGGTATTGAAGTTAGAAATACCTGTATCATGACCACTAATTCACATACTTTGTTAATAAGTTAAAAGTGGGTTTTGTTCAAAGCAACTATTATCCACATAGATCTTTTATATGAATTAATATTTTTTGGTAAATCATTAAATATGGCCGGCTAAAAAGTAACTAGTAACTAGTACTCAGAGTAGTTTTTGAGAAGAGTAATTTGTACTTTTACTTAAGTACTGTTTCGACACCAGTACTTTTACTTGTAATTGAGTATTATTTCAGCAGTGTAACAGTACTTGTACTTAAGTACAAATTTTCAGTACTCTGACCACAGAAGGAGGTATCCCACTAGCTTCTGTAAGGGTTGTGAGCAAGCAACGCCCTGGTGATTGATAGTTACCACCACCGCTGTGTTGTCTATAGGAATGAGTATGCACTAGCAGTGAGAATGTGGGCAGAAACATTCCAGCACTAAATGACCCACTTATAACTCCAAGCAGTTTATCCAAGTGTCAGAAGCTGGTCTGTCTTTGTATAAAGCACTCCAGCCCATGCTTAATGTGTCTGTTTTGTCAGTCTTTCTCTGCATCACTTGTTCTATATCTGCACCCTGCCGGTGTAACATTTTGCTTATCCAGGAAGCTACTGCATTTACATAGCTGCAAGTCATTGTGATGCACGTGTGGCTGGTTTGCCACACCTGGCACGGGACGGAAGCTATTAGCCAGACCTGAAGCAGCCACTTATGAAACAATCCATGGTGACAAACAGTTAAAGCTGCGGCCATAAGCCCAAGTATTTTCTGACTTTACAGACAGAGAGCACCCAAGTCTAATTACAGAGAGAGTTGATTAAAACCTGAGAGCACTCCCATGACAGGTGGGCTTGCAAAACTATCCAGTCCATTTCTGTTCCTTGAAATAAGATTAGTTGGCTGGATTGCAGCACACTCTTTCGCATGTCCCAAACACTGCAGGTGGTTGATGAGCTTGATCCTGTGGCGCTTCTGCACATCAGTAGAATAGGCCATAATACTAGTGCTTTCATCACTAAGCTTAACGAGACTACCAAATATAGCCTATCACAGTTTTTGCTTAGATGCAGGCAAGTCATGTAGTAACACCCTGATGTATCTATTACACTCATAGTGAACTTAAAAAAAAGGAAGGAAGCTGCTTTGGTGATCAGAGCAAACATTTGTTAAGGTAAAGTAAAATAAAATATATTACCAGATATTGCTTACAGAATGTTATTATAGGAAAGAATACAGCAAATTGCTGTGCTACTCAGAAGTTTTTTTTACTTTTTTCAACTTTAAAATTATATTAATACAAAACACAGGTTTCTGCATCACTTTCAACTGTTTTCAGTACATTTGTTTAATATTTGTGTTAAAACACCCCTGACATATTTAGCTTGCCCATGTCACACGACTGTGAGAAGTGAGCGAGCAGTCTCGCACACGCACAGAGCTGCACACTTCTGCATTGAACTGAGTGAGATGGAGCAGAATGTCAGAAAAGAAACATACTTTTATAATTTAATCACAATAATTCTGTAAAATATGGTATTCATTTGCACCAGTTGGTACAAACATTTTTATTTAATCATTTTCATATTTGCTTTTGTTGTAATTTTGTTACTAATGGCCAGTCTGTGTCATGTGATTTCCCTTTAAGTGGATTTTTTTTTTCTAAAAATTAATATTATTTTGAAAAACCACATAGCCATTTAAAAAATAATCAGCATTGGTATTGGTTTGAAATGAGAAAGACGTTTCAAACTATGAAACTTACAGGATGTTTTAATGCTACAGAGACCTTTTATATGTCAAAAGCTCAAAGAAACCTTGATTTCTCATGTCATGACTCCTTTAAGTCAATTTTTATTCCATCTTCTCCCCCTAGTGTGTAGACAGGTCACTGCACCTATAGAGAACTCTATGCTGTTTTTTAAATAGCAAAATTCATCACTAGCACAAACAAACAAAAAACAATAGTTAAATTGTTACTTTAGTTATATCACTGAAGCGAGATAACAGAAGCTCTTCTTAAATCATAAAATTAATGTTACAAGAATAGTTATGAGTTGGTGGCACTTTGTTTTTTTTGTTGTTGTTTTTTTTTATAATCAGCCAAAGAATTTACAGTTGTGACTTAGTAATTGTAAAGAAAAACAAAACAAACAAACAAATAACTGATAAACAGAACCAAAGCATCTGTAACTGGAAGACCTGACATCAATTACAAACACAATTTTTTTTTCTTTCAATGATTTGAATTCAATATATTATAAACAATGTATGTATAATGCATTTTTTGTTGTTTAATCAAGAATTAGAATTAGAATTAGAATTAGGATATATTAAATAATATATTTAAGATTTTCTACAAACAATCATTCATTGGCAATACTGTTTATATGTACACATACTGTGTATTTACATGAGCATGTTTATTAGCATTCACCTTTCCACCATTTCCTGACAGTGACGACTGCTCTGGATTCTGTTTTCATCCTCATGCAGCCACAGTGAGCTGTCGCTGTAACTGCCACTGTGAGAATGCTGGATTATAGTTGTATCTCTGAAAACAAATAAACATACAATAAACCTGTCACTATCCCTTACAAAAATTAACCATGGTTTTATTATAGTAACCATGGTTTTTTGGCTCAAGTCAAATCCCAAGTCCTCAAAGAGTTAAAGTTAATGAGATAATTAAGTGACTAATTAAATGATGATTGTGCATTAGTGATGAACACCTGCTGTTATTGAGAATTACAGAGGATCAGATGTTGATGTTTTATTGGTTAAAATGATGCCACCATCATGGAGATCAGTGTTTGCTTTAGTTGGGCTCTTGGCCCTTGACCCCTGTGTTAGATCTCTTTCTGTAGCAATGCATGTGGTGTTGTTAAGCAGAGAGATTAATGCTGTGTAGTGAGCAGATAGTCACCATGAGCTGGTTTGATTATATACAAAATAACTTTTGCTTTCTTGTTTCATTTATGTGTTCAGGTTTTGCATAATCAACTCTGTGAAACTACAGGATGCAAACAAAGTGATTCTCTAATAGTTACAGTGAATGAACTTTAACCCTATGTAATGCATATACAAATTTGAACTTCAGTACTATTTAGACACACACAGAGACATCAAGAACCAGCATATGAATCTCAACAATGGTGACAATCAACAAAATGCTTCATGCTGCAATGCATGCTGGGTAACACCATAGTAAAAACTCCCATCATGCACTGCAGCATGAATAATTATTGTCACCACCGTTGAGGATCATATGATAAGTGTTGATGTCTGAAAGCCTGAGCTGATACAATTTTTTTTTTTCCCACAATATTGAAGCATTACGGTGGCATTTGTTTAATAGGACTTTTTTTTGCAGTTCTGGAATAGCTGAATTTCAGTCAATAAACCAAAGACAGACCACTTCATTTGTTCGTTCATCATGAGCTGTAAGCAGAAAGTATAAGATAATCTGCTACTTCAAGGTTTGATTCAGCAATGCACAAATGTTTGCTGTGAAACAATATTGCAATTGCTTAGAAGCAAACTATTTTGAATTGTTTAACGGCTCAAGAGCCCAACTAAAGCAAACACTGACCACAATTATGGTGGCAACGTTTTTTGTTTTTGTTTTTTTCTCCAGCTGATTCCATCCAAGGCTGAAGTCAGTTGTAGTTCTTGTGTTTCTATTTTCTTCAGTGATGCTGCTTGTTAACAGCAGGTGTTCATCACTAATGCTCAATCATCATTTAATTATTCACTTAATTATCTCATTAACTTTAACTCTTTGAGGACTTGGGATTTGACTCAAGACTTGCTTGTTACTTGAAAGGAATGACTTGGTTCCTCCTCTGGTGAAATCAGCTGCTGAGTTCATGGGTGGAACAAAAATATGGCAGGACTTTTACTTTCTGACCCCTGGACTTTGCACCTCTGGCCAAAATCAGTAAAAAAAATAAATAAATAAATAAATGCCACAGAGCTGAAGAGGTTAAAAGATTCGTCGGACTGGACGAAAAAAAAAAAATACGGATTTTCGGTGCGCAAATGTTCGTGGTGGAAGCAACCATAGGAAACTATTGTTTTATTCCAGCGCGTCATCGCGCGCAAAATTCGTTTAGCTTTTTCGCGCTCAGTGTGGAAAAGCCTTTAATTCAAGGTTTGATTCAACAATGCACAAACGTTTATTGTGAAACAACATTGTAACTGCTTAGAAGCAAATTACTTTGAGCTAGTAAAAGGGTCAAGAAACCAACTAAAGTAAACCTTGACCACTATTACGGTGGCATCGTGTTTTTTTTGTTTTGTTTTGTTTGTTTGTTTTTTCAGTTGATTCCATCCAAGGCTGTGGCTGAAGTCAGTCGTAGAGCTCTTGCCACCTTAACTTTAACACTTTGGGGACTTGGGATTTGACTTGAGCCAAAAAAAACATTGTTACTATAATAAAACCATGGTTAATTTTAAGAGTAGGCACTGCTGTATCAAAGAACTAGGAACTCTGTTGCATTTAATGAGAAACCTTTGGCATCAATAAAGAGACAGCATGGAAAATTCATTATCTTTTACACAGTGCGAACATTTTGAAACCTTAAGTTTTACTGTTCCTTACATAAAGATGAAATGCAACAAGAGTAATTTGTAATACATTTTTACTGTTTTTTTGTCAGTTTTTCAACACATTTGGCAAATTACTGTTATAAGAATAAATGCATCTTGATCCGACACAAGGCAAGCATCTAAAAGTAATAGAATGCCAAGTTTGCCAAGATAGCAAAACAAAGCTTTTCACTAATAACAGTACAAGAGCGACCTCTATCAACTTGTAGGTATATAACACACATCATTAGAGAGTTTCGCTGCTGTTTAAATTAACTAAAAAAACAAAAATCAAAATAAGACTTAAGTAATCTATTTTTTAATGTAACTGATGAATATTAATGTAACATGATTTTATGAATTTCTTTGATCATGAAAACATGATCAAAGAAATTGATCAAGAAAGGCCAATCTGCTATTTTTTTAATCACAACTATGTCCAAATCTACAGAGAAAATATATTTATGAATAATTCCAGTCAGCATGTAACATGAAATGTAATATTTTTCATTGGTTGTGTTTAAATAAAAGAAGATATTGAAAAAAAAACAAAACCAATAAATCATCAAAAAATAATATGTAAGTGGTTTTCACTAAATTTCTCTCTTGATGTAGCAATGAAGTGTTGTTGTTTTGTTTGTTTTTTGATTAAATCTTTTATTAGTCAAAGTCAAGTCACCTTTGTTATGTAGTGCTTTATGCAATACAGCTTGTTTCAAAGCAACTTCACAGTAATAAAGAGGTAAAATAACAGAATCATTGATGCAAGTTTCATCAAATATGTTAACATATATGTTAACAAATATGTCAGTTGTATGTTTAATTTAGTTCCAACAAAACATGTAGAATTAGCATTAGTGTAACATTAATTTAGTGACATTCCTCTTGACATTCCCATTTTTTGTTGAAATTTCAACATTTTCAGCATATGATGCTGAACCAATATCACATTGTAACACTGACTCAACAACATTGATTTTTTTGTTGTTGTTAATTTGAATGTTGATTCAACAATGATGATGTTAAATCAACATCACAGTATTATGTTGATTCAGTGACATTACCATTGATTTTTGGTTAAACTTTCAACATTGTTTTAACTAACTGAACATGCAAGAGTGTCACTGACTGAACCAACATCATCTTGTTAATTTAATGTTTGACTTTAGTGGTTGCTTGCTATCTGGGAATTGTCAAAACTAAGCATTTAAAATTTAATCACTGGGACAGGGATATTTATATGCTTACAACTGGGGAATCCTACAAAATTAAGGAAACTCAGTAATGGCATTTGACACATCCACACTGAGCAAAAAAACGCATGCTCCCAAAACACTCACACACACTCATACTCAGTTAATCAATCAATCAATAAAACAACAACTAAAATTTATCCAGCTTGTTTCCTAATCCCCAGAGTTAAATCAACTCTGCTCAGAGTGCATATTGTCCCAATCTACAGAGAGTTAAAATAACTCTGAAGCAGTGTTAAAGTTAATGAGATAATTAAGTGACTAATTAAATGATGATTGTGCATTACTGATGAACACCTGCTGTTATTGAGAATTACAGAGGATCAGATGTTGATGTTTTATTGGTTAAAATGATGCCACCATCATGGAGATCAGTGTTTGCTTTAGTTGGGCTCTTGACCCTTGACTTCATGTGTTAGATCTCTGTTTGTAGCAATGCATGTGGTGTTGTAAAGTAGAGAGATCAGGATTGGACAGTGAACAGCTGTTATCTTTTTTCATATGATTAGCTAGTAATCATGAGCTGGCCTGGTTATGATCAAAATAACTTTTTTTTCTTTATATGTTTAGGTTTTGTATAATCAACCCTGTGACACTACAGTATGCAAACAAAGTGTTGCTCTTATAATTATAGTGAAGTTTAAAATCTATGTAATGCATATAAAAATTTTATCTCCAGTGTTATTTCGACACACACAGACATCAAGAACCAGCATAAGAATCTCAACAATGGTGACAATCAACAAAATGCTTCATGCTACTATGCATGCTGGGTAACACCATAGTAAAAACTCCCATCATGCACTGCAGTATGAAAAATTATTGTAACCACCGTTGAGGATCGTATGATAAGTGTTCATGTCTAAAAGCCCAAGTGCAAACAATCGCTCATTTTCAGCATTGAATTATGGGGGCATTTTTTTTTTAAATGGAATTGTGTTTGAATGTTTCATTTTTGGCAATTTTGTATTTGTTGAACTGCAGTTACTAAACAGAAAAGAAATCCCCTCAGGGTGGCCATTCAAACTATTGTATCATTTGCTCTGCTTTTTCAAGCTTTTGTTTCTGCAATGCACAAGTGTTTGCTGTATAACACTATTGCAATTGCTGAAAAGCAAACTACTTCTATAAAACTGAAGGGTCAAGAGGGCAACTAAAGCAAACACTGACCACAATGATGGTGGCATCATTTATTGACCAATAAAACATCAACATCTGGGGCTGGATTCACAAAACATTCTTAGGAAGAAATTTCTTCTTATTTTTTAACTTAAGAAAAAAGTTAAGAATATTTTGTATTCCCATACATTCTTCTTAAGAATATTCTTATCTTTTTTTCTTAAGATTGTTCTTAAGACAAAACTTAAGAAGAATTCAAATTCTTGAAAAGAATCTTCTTAAAAATCATCGTAAATAACTTCTTAAATCTAGGACAGCCCCAGACTTGTCTTTAATCCCAAACAGTAAGAATTATTTAATTAATTTATTGGGTTATTTCAAATGAATTGTTATATTTAAGCATCACAAGAACATTAGCTACATATAGCCTAATACATAGTAGGACTATTAACAGGGATGTGCGCGAGTTTTCTGAAGTGACAGCGATGACTGATAATGTAAACAATGATCGGTCATGATTAGCCTGTGTGTGACGCTACTTTTTGCTGACTTCAAAACTCAGTAGCAACTCTACAAAACGAGTCAGATTTTATTATTTATTTTATTTTAGCTTATAAATACGACATAATCTTTGGCAGTATGCAGCGCATATGAATGTGCCGTTACACAGGACTCGTTTGCTGTAGCAGCGCGGACACACATACCGGAAGCGTTCACTCGGATGAGAGCACAAAAACACAGCACAAAAATGAATGAAACAGATCGCTGCAGCTTGAGACAGGCTGTTCAAAAACACGCCGCATTAAAAACGTGAAGCTGAGCACCAGTCAAAGTCGCGACAAAAAGAGTGTGTGTGCTTATTATGATTATTAGGGTAATCTGCAGGAAGCGCAAAAAGACAATAAAGTGTGAGTTCATCAGTGCATCATGTATTCACTCAGATAAAGACTGTCATTTTCTTCTTAAGAAAAAAATTAAGATGTTCTTAAGAATGTATTTGAGAACTTATCAAGAATTTTTCAAGAATTGCACTTAAGAACATTCTTACGAACTTCGTTGAATTTATCTTAACAAATTTCTTAACTTATTTCTTAAGAAGATTTTTGTGAATCCGGCCCCTGAACCTCTGTAATTCTGAATAAGAACTTTTGTAATTGTCTGACAGAAATAAAGTCAGTCTGGTTAATGAGTGAAGTTGGTGCTGCTGTTTGTGGAATTGTTTAATCAGATCTTGAGAGATTTAATGTCTTCTTTTATTCCAGTTGATTTCATGTAAGGCTGTGGCTGAAGTCAGTTGTAGTTCTTGTGTTTCTATTTTTCTTCGGTGATTCTGCTTGTTAACAGCAGCTGTTCATCACTAATGCTCAATCATCATTTAATTAATCACTTAATTATCTCATTAACTTTAACACTGCTTCAGAGTTATTTTAACTCTCTGTAGATTGGGACAATATGCACTCTGAGCAGAGTTGATTTAACTCTGGGGATTTTGCTGTGTAGCTTTCTAATAAACCTGGAATTGTGTATTACAAATATTGTTGACTCTTTGACAAATTGCTTTGTTAATGTTTTGTAAGTTTTGTGAGTTATCAGTCAGTATCAGTCAGTATCACTTTTTTGACTCTTTGCATTGAGGCAGCTTGACATACCATGAAAGATGGGCATGATGATCCCCGGATAAGTCACAGAATCATTTAACTGACTGACTTACAGTATACACAGCAAATGAAATGAGAAAGGAATTGGCCTCTCTGAGCAGGTCTTAGCTGGCCTTGGAGGACTATTACCAAGGCAATATTTATTCTCAAGCATTGAGCTAAAGTGACTATCTGTGACAGCTGGAGTTTGAAATGCAATGCGTTATGGAATGTGCACTACTGAAATATGCCTTGCCATTTTGGAGACAGGACAAAATGAATCAGAACATACATATGTGCATACAAGCTGTTGGTGGATTATGCTGAACATCATTTTATACATCTGTTTTCAGGGTTGAACTGTAACTCAAGGATATACTTTATAGATAAACAGATGAAGCGCACTGAAAACGATATCAGATGATGAGAGCATATATAGAACCTTGCTTTCAAACAGTGATTTGGTCACCTTTGGCCTTCTCACTGGGGGCTTTGAGACAGGATTTTCTTTAAAAGTGCAAATAAAAATTGACTTCACTATGTATTTTATACAGATACCTGGATAAACGTTCATGTGTGTGCACTGACCTCTGTGCTGCGGCTGTAGCTGCGGCCTCCATGGCGAACTGTCTCATTGCGCTCTCTTCTAAGTACTTCTGTTCCCAGCGTGTCATATCAGCCTCCAATCCCAGAATCCTTTCCTCTCTCTCCCTTAGCAGATCCAGTAGTGCAGGAGCACTGGATTCACATACACTAAGGGGAACATCTAGACCAGCACGCTACACACACAGGGAGAAACAGTGGTTATGAGCAGTGTTGGGAAGGTTACTTTGGAAATGTAATAGGTTACAGTTTACGAGCTACCCTATTTAAAATGTAATAAGTAGTGTAAATATTTCAGTTACTTTATTAAAGTAACTGACTGCATTTGATTACTTTTTGATTACTTTCATTAAAATTCATTAAATTTCTAATGAATGTTTTCAACTGTTCATCATTTTGAAACATCTAAACCTAGCCAGGGTTAAACTTTACAGTAGTATTCAACACTGATTACTGACTTTCAAAATCTTTCATCACTTGAATTAAGATTATACACATTTAATTTTAAAGCACAGCCACCTCAAAATCAGACTTTAACACCTCTTTTTACTTTGAGATTGTACAGATTTAAAATCATAAGATATAGTTTAATAGCTATGATACTGTTTTTGAAATCAAATCTTTCCTTAGCTATGACAGGAAACACTGGCATCTAACAATGCTTTGGAAAAAACAGTTAATCATAAAAAATAAAGCATATACATAAATTCAAATAGGAAAAAAAACAAGTATCTATTAAGCATTTGCCCTATTCTGTGTCCTAAACTCCTGAAACATTGGTGTCTCATATTTTAAAGCAGTCAATGCAATTTGGGAAAGAAATCAATCAAATCTGTATGTATGTGAAAATATTCAGATGTAACCCCCTTTGTAATCGTTAACATTTTCCTAAGTAACTGTAATTTAAATACACATTTTTTCTCAGTAACTGTAACAGATTACAGTTTTTGTGTAATTAAATTATGTAATTCTGTTACATGTAACTAGTTACTCCCCAACACTGGTTATGAGTATACTGGGCTGGATAATTGCTTTCTAACATATAGGTCCATTGTTGTTGAAAACTCCCTTTCGTAAGAAAAAAATATAAATTGTCACTGGATTGAGCATTATCTAATTTATTATTACATAAACAGATCTATGCCAGCCTATGCATGTCACTGTTAAGGAGCACTCTGACATGATAACAGTTAGCATGCAGGTGGAAAATCTACTGTGGGAGTTCTCTAGTAGTTAAGAGATGAACTGAAATGGATGACAAGGCATTAAAAGACGATTTTTTACTAAAAGACAATGCACATATTTTGGAGAACACACTGATGTCAGTGTACTATTTGTTAAAAAATACACCTTGGGTTACAAAGGATATTAAAGTCTTCTATGCAGAAAAAGGCCTTTATCTAAGGACAAACTAAAACATATCCATAAGACAAGAATAGTAACTGGAAAAAGGAGAAAGGAGGAAAAAGATGTTTACAGACAGAAGCTGGGAAGGGATGAAAAAGATCACAGGCTACAATCAGACCTATCAGCTGACTTGGGCAGCTGAAAAGGGGCAAGGCCAGTGAGCTTTCTGAACCAGCTGAAGCATGGCACTATGCCACTGAATAAGACCTACCTTAATATGGCACACCCACTGTCCAAAGTTTGTAAACTAAGCATCTAATATTTAACACAAAATTATTTTTTTTTTTCACTGAGACGAAAGTGTTAGGAATATTTTGTAAATCAATTTCGTGCCCATAAGCCATATCTTATAATCAACTTAATTTAAATTTTTAATATAAATTAGGTTTTAATAAAAAAAGAAAAAAAAAAACATTCATTGCTGTTTAGAAATATAGGTTAATAATAGCTTCTTGCTGTGAAATCTTTACTGATTTTATACAGTACTGTTAGTAATATTTCAAGATGAACACATTTAATTTCACTTAATTGGTTTTTCCTAATTGTTATTTCCTAGGTGAGATGTTACATGGTTAATTCCCAAGGAGCAAGCCAGAGGCTCTTTTGTTTCTACTTTTTAAATCTCAAAATGAAGATTCAGTGAAAAAAGAAATTGTCAAGGGGGCGGGGAAGTTTCTGTTGACAGACCCTCGATTTTTACTGGGGGAGCAAGCCTACTCCGATGTATGCTTCAGGCAGCTCCAACAATGCAACACAACCTTGACGTTAAGCAGATCGTGCTTAAATTATCCTCACCACGCACAACTGTACTGTGTATAATGAGTTATTTTGAGATCTACCAGCATAATACTTGTTGCTACCTTAAGCTGACTGTTTGTTACAGTCATAGTTTATTGTATTGCTTTTTTGTTCATTATATAGATTTTCTTCTGTGTAATTTCGTACATTTTCTTCACCACAAGAATACCAATAGGCATAGAAAATGGTACAAAACAAACTCATAAGGAAAAACGTGAATAATAAATCCACTCCATAGTAGATTCCATGTGATCAAGGGCATTCCAATTCAACCCACTGCATGGCTTTCCACCAGTGTTGGGCACTTGTGCAAGGCAAGCAATGACATATATCAATGAGATGGAGGGAAGTTAGCAAGTGAAAGAGCATAAAAAAGCAAAAGTGGGACTAACGCAGCCCTGAAGCTGTTAATATACCATATTCCAAGAACGTACCAAGCTGCCAGTCATTAAACCACAAGTTGTTTGGTGGCCAAAATTTGTGAAAGACCTGGACGTTATGCATGACAGGAGTTTGTCTTTTGAAAACCATATTTCTCATATTACCAGAACAGCATTTTTTTCACCTTAGAAATACAAAACATTATCTTTTTCTGATAAAAAAAAAAAGCTAGTTCAAGCATTCATGACCTTAAGAATACTTTTATACACTATACAAAATCAAGTGGCAATTAGACCAAATGCCCAAGATCATATCTGCTTGAAAATTAAAAGCAGAAACTACTGTAAACTACTATTTCTCTTTTTTTCTTTCTTGTTTCTATTAATGGAGACTAGGGCGGAACAATTTTGGGAAAAAAATCAAATTGTGATTTCTCTTATAAGCGCTTCTGATTTTCTGTTCTTGTCTGTAATGCATAATTTTGTACTGTAAAAAATGCTGTGCTTGATGTTCACTGAATGCATGACTAGTAGTACTTAAATCATAGAGCTAAATACTGTTGTCAATTGGACATTAATTTGCAGCTGAGTCTGGTTCTTCTCAAGGTTTTTCTATCCAACAACCAACGGTTACAGCTAGTCAGGAAAGGAGGGGAGAGTGCATCTAATTGCATCTTAAAGTTAAACAAAATAACAAAGATAATAACTTGGGCTTTAAGGCCAGTTTACACTGCACTAACAGATGCCGAAAAACTGCAAAAGACACGTGTGTCACTTGTTTTTGCTGATCAAACATGTTAATTCTGCATTTGTCAGGTCTTGGGACAACTGAGAAGTGACATACTGTATTAAGTTGGCTTTTAAGCATTGGTCTGCTTCTGTCAGTGTGGTGTGAATTGGCCTTGAGACAGGTCTGTTTAACAAAGATAATACCGTAAAAAAGAACTAAGGAAACTGAGGGTCATCTTGTGTCATTTTGTACAGTTAAGGACTTGGGTATATGCAGCTTTATATGCAACCCTGCAAACAAGCCCGCACTGACCCTTTATGGGCTACCAGCGCAGGGCTCCTGAGAATTTGCTCATTGGCAAAACGTTGGGCCCTTAGCACTGGCCCTGCACGGGCAGCCCTCACTTAGCCTCCAGGAAACCTAAGCGCTGTTTTATTGAAAATAATAAAGTTTGAAATCACCGTTATGGAGGTACGCACTTGCTTTAGTTGGGTTCCTGACCCTTTGACTTTTTAACTTAAGTTTTTTTTCTGGCTGCTATAGTGGTTTCTGAAGCACATTTATTACAGCAAGAGTAAAAACTGTTTCTTCCCAAGTAGAAAGGGAAAAAGAGCTAAGAAAGATCTGCTGAGATCTGAGGATCCTTGGTTGAATGGAAAGTCAAGGCCTGGCGCAAAACTTAAGGTGTTCAGAAGAGTTTTAGCTCACATCTTCATCCTCTTAGACAGAACCGCAGACTGGGGGGCGTCACTTACG
>JAFVLL020033994.1:29898-41577 GCA_021397915.2 Tor tambroides
ACAATTCCAAGTAAAATATACTTATAAGTTCACACTTTAATTTCTACAAGCTTAAATTGAGTACTAATCTAGAATTTACTTTATTTTTTACATTTGTTTCTGAACTAAATTATTTTATGTAGAAATTACATTTATTTTTATGTAGTATTTACTTCACCACAAAATCATTTTTATCAGTGCAGGTGTGTTAATATATAACACAGGTTGTGTTGTTTTTAACACATCTGTTTTTTTTAACACTAATGTGTCATAAATCACACAATTGTGTCATATTTGTGTCATTATGACACATTAGTGTGTTAAATATTTTAAGAATATCAACCTGTGTTAAGAAGAATATCACACTGGTTGAGTTGAAATTAACACAAAATGTGTTGTCCTTAACTTGACACACAGGTGTGTTAAAATATAACACAGGTTGTGTTGTTTTTAACACATTTGTTTTAAGAGTGTGTAATGTAGATTCAGTGATATTCCTGGCATTTGATTTTTTTTGTTGTTGAAATTTCAACATTTTCACCATATGATGAACCAATATCACATTGTAACACTAACTCAACAACATTTATTTTTAATGTTGATTCAAAAATAGTGATGTAAAATTGCAACATCGCAGTGTTACGTTGATTCAGTGAAATTTCCATTGATTTTGGTTACAATTTCAACATTGTTTTAACATTAATAGAACATGCAAGAGTGATGCTGAACCAACATCACCTTGCAATGTTAATTTAATGTTTTGTTTGATTTAGAATTGTTTTAATGGTTGCTTGCTATCTGTGAATTGTCAAAGCTAAGCATTTAAAATGTAGTTACTGGGACAGGGATATTTATATGCTTATAACAGGGGAATCCTACAAAATTAAGGAAACTAAGCAATGGCATTTGGCATATCCACACTGAGAAAAAAAAATTGCACTCCCAAAACACACACACATTCATACTCCAAACATAAACAAATAAATAAAAATTCTCCTCCTTGCTTCCTAATCTAGCTGTCTAATAAACCTGGAATTGTGTATTATGAATATTGTTGACACTGACAAATTGCTTTGGTCCTTGTTTCTATGTTTTGTGAGTTATCAGTCAGTATCCTTTTTTGACTCTCTTTGCATTGAGGCAGCTTGACAAACTATGAAAGATGAGCATGATGATATCTGTATAAGTCACAGAATCATTTAACTGACTGACAGTATACACAGCAAATTAAAAGAGAAAAAAAAATTGGCCCCTCTGAGAAGGTCTTAGCTGGCCCCGGAGGGCTATTACCAAGGAGCATTGAACTAAAGTGACTTTCTTTGACAGCTGGAGTTTGAAATGCAATGCTTGCGTTATGGAATGTGCACTGCTGAAATATTCCTCGGCATTTTGGAGATGGGACAAAATGAATTAGCACATACATATGTGCATACAAGTTGTCAGGGGATTATGTTGAACATTTCATACATCTGTTTTCAGAGTTGTTTTGTAAGTCAAGGATATACTTTATAGGTAAACAGATAGGTAAACAACTGAAAACAATGTGAGATGATGAGAGCATAGATCCTTGCTTTCAAACATTGATTTGGTTATCTTTGGCCTTCTCACTGGGGGCTTTGAGACAGGATTTTCTTTAAAAGTGCAAATAACAATTGACTTCACTATATATTTATACGGGTAAACGTTCATGTGTGTGCACTGACCTCTGTGCTGCGGCTGTAGCTGCGGCCTCCATGGCAAACTGTCTCATAGCACTCTCTTCTAAGTACTTCTGTTCCCAGCGTGTCATATCAGCCTCCAATCCCAGAATCCTTTCCTCTCTCTCCCTTAGCAGATCCAGTAGTGCAGGAGCACTAGACTCACATACACTAAGGGAAACACCTACACCAGCACGCTATACACAGGGAGAAACAGTGGTTATGAGTATATTGGGCTGGATAATTGCTTTTCATCATATAGGTCCATTGTTGTTGAAAGCTCCCTTTCGTGGCAAGTATGTAATGTCACTGGATTGAGCATTATCTAATTTATTATTACATAAACAGATCTATGCCAGCCTATGCATGTCAATGTTAAGGAGCACTCTGACCTGAAACACAGCAAAATCCCTGGTGTCAAATTAACACTGCTCGGTGTCTATATGTGTCCACACTTCAGAGTGTTAAAAGTAACACTGAAGTGGTGTTGAAGTGAATGAGATAATTAAGTTATTTGGTGCCCATTGTTTTTGAAAAGTGCTTTAGAAATAAAGTGAGTGGAGTTGAGTTGAGTATTAATTAAGTGATGATTGAGCATTAGTGATGAACACCTGCTGTTAACAAGCACAATCACTGAAGAGAAACAAGAACAGAAAAAAAGAGAAACACAACAACTATAACTGACTTTCAGTTACAGCGTTAGATTAAATGAACTGAAATAAAACACAAATCTCTCAAGATCTCAGCAGAGGAGGATTAAAGAACTCCACAAACAGCTTTACCAGCTTGACTCTTTACTAACCAGTTGACAGTTATTTCTGTCATACAAAAGTTCTTAAGGAGAATTAAGAGAGGTTTATTTTCATATTTTATTGAATTTCATTTAAAGGTTACCATCATTGCGATCAGTGTTTGCTTTAGTTGGGCTCTTCACCCTTGACTTTTTAATATTAACTTTTTTCTGGCTGCTGTAATTCTGTGTTTGTAAAGCACATTGCTATAGCAAGGAAAACCAGGAGAACATGTAATCAGGTGATGTTGGCTGCTTGATGCTGAGAAAATAATCATGTAGTGGCTTGATTCACTGATTGTCACGTTTTATATTGTTGATTGTAGCCCTTTGTTTCTACAGATTGTATTTGACTGGTGTCATCTGCAAACTTCAGCAGCTTGACAGAGGAGTCTTTAGATGTGCAGTCGTTGGTGTACAGGGAGAAGAGCAGTGGGGAGAGAACACAGCCCTGAGGAGCTCCAGTGCTGATCGCATTGGTGCTGGATGTGTATTTTCCCAGCCTCACTAGCTGCTGCCTGTCTGTCAGGAAGTTGGTGATCCACTGACAGACGGAGGTGGGCACGGAGATCTGAGTTAGTTTGGGCAGGAGGAGGTTTCTGATAGTGTTAAAAGCCGAGCTGAAGTCCACAAACAGGATCCTCACATAAGTCCCTGGTCTGTCTAGATGTTGCAGAACATAATGCAGTCCCATGTTGACTGCATCGTCCACAGACCTGTTTGCTCTGTAGGCAAACTGAAGAGGATCCAGCAAGGGTCCAGTAATGTCCTTCAGGTGGGCCAGCACCAGTTTTTCAAAAGACTTCATGACCACAGACGTTAGAGCCACAGGCCTGTAGTCATTTAGTCCTGAAATTTTGGATTTCTTTGGGATGGGATGATGGTGGAGCGTTTGAAGCATGAAGGGACTTCGCACAGCTCCAGAGATCTGTTGAAGATCTGTGTGAAGATGGGGGCCAGCTGATCAGCACAGGATTTCAGACAGACTAGTGTAACACAATCTGGGCCTGGTGCTGTCTTTCTCTTCTGTTTCCGGAAGACCTGGCGCACATCATCTTCGCCGATCTGAATTGCAGGTGTCGGGGGGAGAGGGGGTTGCTGGAGGTGTTAATGGTTGTGTGGAGAGGTGTTCAGAGCGGGTGTGGGTTTTTTTTTCAAACCTGCAGTAGAACTCATTCAGATCGTCTGCCAGTTGTTGATTCGCCACAGTGCTGGGGGATGGTGTCTTGTAGTTTGTGATCTCTTTCAGACCTTTCTACACTGATGCTGAGTCACTGGAAGAGAATTGAATCCTTATTTTTTCAGAATAATTCCTCTTTGCCACTCCTTTTCCAGTGTGTATTTGACCTGTTTATACAAGTTTCCCCCCCTTCCTGTAAGCATCTTCTTTGGCCTGACGGAGCTGTCTGAGTTTTGCAGTGAACCACGGTTTGTCATTGTTGTAGGTTAAATGAGTCCTGGTTAGAATGCACACATCCTCACAGAAACTGATATAAGATGTTACAGTCTCTGTGAGCTCGTCCAGATCGTTTGCACCAGCCTCAAAAACACTCCAATCAGTGAGGTCGAAACAGGCTTGTAAAACCCGCTCTGTTTCATTACACAAAAAGACCAGCATCTATTCAAAATAGAAATCTTTTCTAACAATATTAGTCTTTACTATCATGTTTTATCAATTTAACACATCCTTTCCCAAATAAAATATTTCTTTAAAAAAAAAAAAAGGACTGACCCCAAACTTTTGAACAGTAGTGCATATTGTTACAAAGAAGACTGAAGACTGAGGTAATGGTGGATAAAAATTTAGTTTTGTGTCACACGAATAGAGACGACCTCTACAGCCCTGATTGTCAGTGGAGATCAGGACAACTAGCCTAGATGAGCCCCAGAGACAGATCCCCAGTGAAGACCTTGTCTCCTAGACGGCCATCGGGACAAGACCACAGGAACCAGATGAGTTCTCAGCACAAACTGCTGGTTCGTCTGGCCAGAGGAGAACTGGCCCCCCAACTGAGCCTGGTTTCTCCCAAGGTTTTTTTCTCCATTCTGTCTCCGATGGAGTTTTGGTTCCTTGCCGCTGTCGCCTCTGGCTTGCTTAGTTGGGGACACTTATAATTTCTAGCGATATCGTCGACTTTATTGCACTGATACTATTTGAACTGAACTGAGCTGGATGATGACGTCACTGAATTCAATGATGAACTGCCTTTAACTGAAAATTGAGTGTTTCCCAGACAGCAACATAGTTTTGCCTAAAGCCCACATCACAGCCGTGTGAAATCCATGCGGACAGATGTGGGCGGATCTAACGCTGCCTTTGCTTTTATTCTGGGTTACCAGTCCTTTGCATTACCGACACACTATTTTCCTATTTGATACTGTAAAGCACTTTTGACACAATCTGCCATTGTTAAAGCGCTAGATAAATAAAGGTGACTTGACAGATAAGCTATAATTTAAATTATATTAAATTACATTTTAAAGTATATTCAAACCAGAAAACTGTGTGCGCTGCAAGAATATTTCACAATATTACAGTTTTCTGTATTTTGATCTTAGCTTGTTGAGTATAAGAAACTTTGCAAAGCATTATAAGTCCGCATTCCCACCTGCCATATGAAATCATACATTCCTGGTCATACACCTGTCTTATGAATTCCGCCCATTCCACCTGCCATACACCACCAGAAATCCGCCCGTTCCACCTGCGTACAGAAGCCCCACCCTTCACCTGCCATATGAGATTCAGCCCATTCCCCACCTGTCATGAATTCCGCCCATTCCCACCTGCCATGCCATAAGAAATCCCGCCCGTTCCCACCTGCACGTACGAGCCCCACCCATTCCCACCACACCATATGAATTCCACCCATTTCCCACCACCATATGAAGTCCCGTCCGTTCCCAGTACCATTACCATTCCCACCTGCCATATGAATTACATTTCCACCTGCCATATGATCCCGTCGTTCCCACCCTGCCGTACAAGAGCCCCACCCATTCCACCTGCCCTTATGAAAGTCCACCATTCCCACCTGCCATGTAAATCCCATGCCCATTCCTACCTGCCAGCAAGTCCCGCCCATCCCTGTCATATGAATTCCGCCCTTCCACCTGCCATACTTCCATAAGAAATCCATCCCGTTCCCACCTGCCGTACAGAGCCTGCCATTCCCACCTGCCATATGATTCCCGCCCATTCCCACCTGTCATATGAATTCCCGCCCCATTCACCTGCCATACTTCCATAAGAAATCCCGCCCGTTCCCACCTGCCGTACAGAGCCCCACCCATTCCCACCTGCCATATGAATTCCCACCCATTCCCACCTGCCATATGAAGTCCCGTCCGTTCCCACCTGCCGTACAGAGCCCCACCCATTCCCACCTGCCATATGAAATCCCGCCCATTCCCACCTGTCATATGAATTCCCGCCCATTCCCACCTGCCATACTTCCATAAGAAATCCCGCCCGTTCCCACCTGCCGTACAGAGCCCCACCCATTCCCACCTGCCATATGAATTCCCACCCATTCCCACCTGCCATATGAAGTCCCGGCCATTCCCACCTGCCATATGAAGACCCGCACATTCCCACCTGCCGTACAGAACCTTGCCCATTCCCACCTGCCATATGAAGTCCCACCCATTCCCACCTGTTTTACAGATTCCCGCCCACTCTCACCTGGCTCACAGCATTCCACCAACTCTCACCTGTCTTGCACAATCCCACCCGCTCTCACCTGTTTCAGAGTTCGTTCCATGTCGATGCCCTGATTCCATGGAGCAGCCGGGTTGGCCAGACAGTCTCCAGCGTTGCCTCTGCGAGAGATGTCGATCTTCTGTCTGCGCAGATTCCGAAACGCCTCCGCCATCACTAGCACACTGTCGTAAGTCAATGATGATGTGTACTGAGGAGGTAAAAGGAATATTGTGTCTTTACTTCATTCACACTACATTACCCTCGCTTCCTGTTTACAATCGCGTATCAAGTATAATGCAGAGCCGTCCTAGTGCCTAAAGTAGATGTAAATGCAGCAGAGAGGGCATTCTAGGTGAGCGCATTGATTATTGCCTCCACCTGCTCGCTTGTAAGGCTGCGTGCGTAATGCAACGTGACATAAAACTGCAATGTAGCACAACCGCTACTTGTTACTGGAAAAGCTATTTAGCTGTAAAGCAGTACAGATTGTTGCTACAGAGCAGTAAAGATCCAGAGAGACTGCTAAGGAAAACAGTGCATCGTTTTTCTCTTTATGTGGTACCACTAGCAGTAAGAAAAAACACTCAACTTCACCAGCAATCAAAATGGATTTTCATCTGTTGTTATTTCCATAAACAAATACAAAAGCATGGCTATTTGCATGAGTAAATCACCCTAATAAGACAGAACGAGTCTCAGTGGCTGGGTCTGCAGTGACACTGAACTTGATCAGTGGAAATCAAGATTTATGGTTCTAGCAGAGGCATAATAACATCCAATTAACATCGAGGGAAAGTCAGAAACAAACAACAATCATTAAAGCGGGAGTCGGCGAGTGAGATGCAGAAAATCAGGAGCGAGCAAGAGATGGAGATAGTCAAGTCTCTTGCCTGTAAAGTGTGCTCTAATGAACCTGTAAAGATTGGTCTGATGTTCCTCTGGTAATTTATAGCAGGCACTGCAGGATGGAAGTGCTAATCAATGGGAGTAGAGAAGCAGCTCCATGTTATCAACAGAGGGTAAAAGCAAGGTTTTTGAGCTGAGGACAGCACGATGAGGTGAGCTTATGCAGCACAAATTCATCTTAATGAGTGTATTTGTCTTGTTTTCTAGTTATGGAGAACTGTAATACTGTTTGTGTGGTACCGTGCAAGCATTTCACTTGTATTTGTGACTGAGAATAGATGTGTGCGAACTGTAAAATACATTTAGGAGCATGTGTAAGAATAAAAGAAAAAAAAAACTCACTGTGTGCCCTTTAAATGTCTAAAAAAATTTCAGTTTGATAAAATTTAAGGTCATAAAAAGTCTTAAATTAAAATATATTTGATATTATAACACATCATAATAATAATTTTAAGAGGTCTTAAATTTGAGGATAGAACTTTTTTAAATATTTGTAAATATATAATATATTGTACTTATATATATATTTGTAATGTTTAGTATATGATATATTTTACTTTAAGAGAGAAAAGAGAAGAATTAGGGTGAATCAATACATTATGAATAATTTACTGCCATTGTAAATATGTAATCATGTAATCTATAAAAAAAGTAACTGTAATCTAATTATAAATACTTAATTTTTGGCATCTGATTACGTAATCCAGATTACATGTAATCAGTTACCACCCAGCACTGTATGTATTGTATTGTATACTTGATTATATTTTATATACTTTATATTATTATTTTTATATGAATATATTTAACGTGGTATTAACTGTGTGTGTGTGTGTATATATATATACACAGATAAAATTACATAATTATTAAATACAGTTTGAAGCTGAAATATTAAAAAATATGTATATTCGATATTTTAATAAATTATGTTTTTTGATTTCAGTGTATCCCTTTATCAATGACATTGTTAATGAAAAACACGTAATTTGAATAGTTGACATTTGGAAAACTGAAATAGTTTCCCAGTCTTCAAAACCCAACTTAAAGGTTTATTTACTTGTATTTAGACTTGATTTCACACGTTCTCCAACAGACGGGTTAAACGTGGCTCCGGCTGCGGTCTGTCATGGCTTAATTGACTCAAATATTGCCTGGGCAGCTGCTCGTTGAATCTCATTGGCCAAAGCTTGACGAAGAACGCGTCCTGTCACAGTTTGATTGGCTAAACATCTGTGACTGGAATTCTGCCACATGCGTCCGACAGAATTATCAGAGTTTCGGCCTGGTTTAAACCAACCGGGTGATTTCCAGACACGCTGTTGGAGTAGATAAGGAATTATTCTGCTAATGGGTTCAATGGCGTTTAGCATAGATCTCTGAGCACGTTTGCGCTAATTCATTTAGTGAATTGCATGCTGAAACAATGCAGAAAAATTAAGTGTGCACAAATAGCGATTGCTATTCTGGTTTAGTGGTGTTTGCGTTTGTGTTTAATTATGTTGTAAATGTATTTGCTTACCCTGGGTGGGCTCTCGGATCCTGGATACTCCCTCTGGTCTAGTTTGTTCCAGCGCTGCATTAGTTTGATCACCATCGGTTTGCTGAAATCCACCAACTGGAAACCAGTTACATTTGCCCCGCCATGCATAAACCTCTCAAGAGAAATGTCCTTAAATCCCTGCGCGAGAAAGACAGAGAGCAGATCAGAGTCAGAGCGAATGCAGCCGATTCATTCAAAAGATAAAGAGGTGGAAAAAGGGAGATTGATGGAATGAAAGCAAGTTATAACATTTCTTAATATCCCAGATGCTGACGCTAACAAATGTCAACGCAGAATACGTTGAGGCCCAGCACAAAATAAGCAACGAGGTTCAGCAGTCCATCATAGTCAGAGTCTCCGAAACTGAACAAGACTGCAAATTCCTTCAGACTAACTAGCAGTTCAGATGAATTTATCATCCAGATTGAGTTTTACAGTTTGTGAGAGGTGCAAAATGTGTCATTGTGTTGCTAGGGTGTTTTGGGTGGTTGCTATGTGACTTGCTCAGATTAATTAGAGAAAGATACATGCAGATAGTTTTGTAAAAAGATGTGAGAGGTGCAGTGTTGTCGGGGTATTGATTTATGGTTGCTAAGATGATCTGAGTGATGTTTAGTTTGTTGCTGTGTAGTTGTTAGGTGATTCACCCAGATTAATTGGAGAACAATACTTTAAAAATGATAATAAGTTAATTAAAATTCATTAAATTATATTAAATGAATTAAAATAAATTATATAGTTAAAAAAAATGAGAACGATACTTACAAATACATAAATTATATTAAACAAATTAAAATTCATTAAATGATATTAAAATAATGAAAATAAATTGTTTAAAAAATTATTTATAGAATTATGCTTACGAATACATGACAAGTTTTATATTAAATAAATTAAAATTCATTACATTATATTAAATAGATTATATTAAATTAAATTATATATTTAAAAAATGATTAGAGAAAGATACAAATACATAAAAAATTCTATTCAATTAATTAAAATACACGATGCTTACGAATACATGACAAGTTTTATATTAAATAAATTAAAATTTGTTACGATTATAAATTATAAATTAAATTATATATTAAAAAACATAATTAGAGAAAGATACAAATACATTAAAATCGATATGATATGTGAAATGTATTAAATTCATTACGTTGGATTGAATAAATTATATTAAATGAATAAAAATGAATTATTTCGAAATAAATTTATAAACGTATACATTTGATAATGTCATCTTGGGTGTCGCTAAGGTTAAATAATTTATGCATTTTAATTCTGTATTTCAGGAAAGATTTTTTAATATTTAAAATAAATACTCTATTTATTTTTAATAATTAACTAGTAATTTTTTTAATGTAATAATAAATATGATTGTTTTAAATTGACCTGTTGCCTGTAAAACTCATTGCCATAAAGGGTGTTCTGGGTGGTTGTTAGGTGGTTTCTTACTAAACAAGTCCTGCATCCTCAGTTCTCTGTGAAATGTTCTCTGTTTTATCATCCAGCAGGTGCATTTGATCACTTAGTAAAACATAAGCACACATGATTTGAGGAATCATTCACAAACGATGTGAGTTATGTGCTAAAATGTAATATGAATAATGCGTTCTGGTTTTCTTCAGGAAAGTGAAGCTCAGTCACAGAGAATTAGAGCCAGAGAACACACCGTCCTCTACATTTGTTCATTTCCTCCAGCGCTCCATCAGTAGATAAACCGCGCCAGCACTCACCAGGTTAGCGATGATGTAGTGGTATCCTTTCACATGTTTGCCCACACTCACAATCTGAGAGAGAGACAGAAATACAGGGAATGAGTGACTGTAAATACCACAAAGACTATTTTATTACACGCTTCAGCAAATCAGCCTACAGATGCATTGCCTATTCTTGGGAATGTGCATATTAGAAAGTATTTTTTACAGAGTTTAGGTTCCAAGACTTTTCAGAATTGCTTTCCTGTGAATTTGAATTTGTATTAATGTGGCAAATAGGATGCAGAATTGGAGTTCGAATTTGAATGTAAGTAGAATTAAAATGAAAACGGTAACACTTTACATTAAGGTGTCATTTGTTAGCATTAGTTAATGTAACATGAACAAACCATGAACAATACATTCATTACGGTATTTATTCATCTTTATTAACATTAATGTAAATACAGTCATTCATTGTTAGTTCATGTTAGTTGACAGTGCATTAACTAATGTTAACAAACACAACTTTGATTTTAATAATGCATTAGTAAATGCTAAAATTAACAAATGCTGTAGAAGTATTGTTCATTCTTAGTTCATGTTAATTAATGTTGTTAATTAATGTTAACTAACGAACCTTATTGTAAAGTGTTACCATGAAAACATTCTTTTTCTCCATAGGTGAACTGATTTTTAACAATAACTTACAAACATTTAAAGACAGACCGACTGTGAGGTTGTTGATTATTTGGTATGAGCTTTTGTTAAAGCCATCAGCCTGCATTATTTATGTAAATAATTGTGTTCAACCGTGGAATTCCTGGTAAGAAACTACATTCCCCATGATTCTGCAAACTCTTTACCAAATAGAGAATCGAAACGAGTAAATCATGGCAAAAGAACACTTTCGTCATGCCGAAGCAGACTTTGACCACTGGAGGACGTGATATTATGGATTATGGACTAGCTAGAAGCAATGGCTTAAAGTGAAAAACTTAAAAAAGTTAAAAATGTAGCACTGCATCACTGTCTCAGCAATGGATGCTCTGCAGTGAATGGGTGCCGTCAGAATGAGAGTCCAAACAGCTGATAAAAACACCACAATAATCCACAAGTAATCCACACCACTCCAGTCCATCAGTTAACATCTGGAGAAGACAAAAGCTGAAACAAATCCATCATGAAGTAAAAAAAACATCTTGATGGATTTGTTTCTTATGAACATGCAGCTTTTGGCTTCTATAGACATTAACTGATAGACTGAAGTGGTGTGGATTATTGTGATGTTTTTATCAGCTGTTTGGACTCTCATTCTGACGGCACCCATTCACTGCAGAGCATCCATTGCTGAG
>JAFVLL020033996.1:0-14438 GCA_021397915.2 Tor tambroides
GATGTAGACATCTTTAGAGGCAGAATGTGCCCTCTGCATGTTGAACACTGAGCCAACTTACCATTCACTCTACAAACAGATGTATGAGACTGAGGCGCTGAGAAACACCCCGTAGTATTCATTAGTCAAGAGCTGATCCTGCTTCACTGTACAGCAGCGCTCAGGGTAAGCCAATGCTAATGTGGCAGGACCTTCCAGGATATATGGCATGTGGTCAGATCGGGTGAATAACATCCCCCTCTTATTACATTCTCCTCCTCACCCTGTCCTTCAACTTAGGACCAGCCATGAAATCATGTCTACATGGTAACCTCTGAACTATGGAAAATCTTGCGAGATTTACATGCAACATTCATGCAACAGTCTATCAATCCATTCAGACAAGTCTATTTTTAAAATAAGATAAAATAAAATAACAAACAAGAATAATAAAAAATAGTATAAAATATAAAATAACCAGACAATGTGACAGAGGTAAACCTCTTTTCACTATCAAGAGACATTCAGCCAAAGTGCTGTACAATAAAATAACATCTATCTATCTATCTATCTATCTATCTTTTTTTATCTAAATGCATTTTAAAAATACATTTAAATACAAGAGACATTTAGGCAAATTGCTGTACAATAAAAAATCAGCAATGGTAATAGTGTAAAATAATAAAATAAACAACAACAATAATAATAAAATAAAATAAACAAGATCACCAATAACATTAAAAAAGTAGTATCACGATAAAATAACAAGATAATCTATAAAAGGAGCTGGTGTTGCATGATTCCACAACAACACAGTATAGCGTGAAAATGTTGACATATCCAGGTGAAAACATAAAGCGAAGAGTCTGATTTAACCTGCCAATTGTCTCTCAGGGGAGTAGAGAAGTCAAGAGAGCAGTCAGTAGAAAGACTAGCCTCTTGAATTTATCATGCCAGGAATCAATGGTTCTTCGGTCTCTAGCTACTTGTTAGCAGAGATCAAACCACCTTTTGAGGTCTCTGGAAACAGAGGCAGGGAACACGCAACGACCCTAACCTCAACACGGATTCACACATGCCGTCACACAGAACACAGGAGTGTGTCCAGCCCTGAAGATACCGTGTCCTCCTGTGATAATTTACTCCTACCTGCATCAGGGATAGATTAATTAGGCCTGCAGAGAGCTCTGGCACTGCGTACAATCACTTACAAGAGGCTGGAGGGGTCTTACTATTTCAAACTAATTGGCACAACAATCAAGAGTGCTTTTTAGCAGAGGTAAGAAAAAATGCAGAAGGCTGATAAATTGAGAGAAAAAACGCGGAAGGCTGATAAATGGAGAGAAAAAAACGCGGAAGGCTGATAAATGGAGAGAAAAAAAAGTGGAAGGCTAATAAATGGATAGAGACAAAGAAAAGATGTTTCAAGAGAAAGATTTGAAGTATCAATAAGATAAGAGAAGTTTCAATAGGTATCCCTCTTTGAAATGTACATGATATATTTTTTCCCCCGAAGATTATTGGAGTATGTTTTACAAGAAAATACATTTTTAGTCTTTCTACTTCAAAATTTTAAAAGCAATTTTTAATCTCACAATTCAGACTTTTTTCCCCTCACAATTCTGTTTGTATCTCACAATTCTGACTTTTTTCAAAATTGCGAGATATAAACTTAATTTTAAGATATGAACTTGCTGTTCTGAGAAAAAAAAAAAAATCAGAATTGCAAGATGTTAACTCGCAATTATGAGTATATAATTTGTGAGTTTTAATTTTAAGCTCACAATTCTGATAAGAAGTTTCTGAACTGTGAAATATTTCGAGAAAATTGTGAGAAAAAAATTGCAGTTAAATCCAAGATGTAAACTCAGAATCCTGATAAAAAAGGTCAGAATTGCTACTGTAGATGCAGACAAAGAATTGTGAGAAAGTCAGAGTTGAAAGTTTATATTTTGAGTTTAAACAAAATCTGAATCCAGCATAGTTACTTGCTGGTTCTTTGTCATTATTTGTGAAATTTGTTATTCTGGAATGAAAATTGTTTCAAAATAAATCCTGCACCAATTTCTTTTTTTCAGTGTAGCTTACTGTGATTTCACCTATTAGAAACAAAATTTCTATTAACCAATCAGGGCTTTATCAACCAATTATTTTTAAAGGATGATTTGTTTGAGAGGACAAAAGAACACATAGACATGTTTGAGCATTCAAAAATGTTGAAACAGAGCACAACAACAACAACAACAAAAACTGCAGGGGTCTCGAGATGAATTTTGCAATTTGCTTTGCTGTTACAAAACGAGCTCAAAAGGGAGACACTGGAAAAACAAAAAGATATGATTCAACGGTCAAAGACATCCATCTCACACATGAGCACACTGACCAACAATTAAAAAACAGCACAAATACACATCTTGTGTGAACGGCACTTTAATTTTAAGCACCTCTAAAAGATAAGCAAAATGAGCAAAACTCAATGTCATTGGTATTACAATGCAAAGAATATGACATTTGTTCCCAGACACTGTGCATCAGGGATTAATGTGTTATTTCATTAGACGCATTCTGATTGATGCGACAAGTAGGGGATGTAGAAAATCACCTCTGCTGCAATGAGACTTTGATTGTGTCTATGGCAGTTTGAAACTGGCAATCTATCCTCAAAGCAATCTGCACAGCAGCCATTCTTCTCGTCTCCCTGCTCTCCCATCCTCTCAGGGGGAACACCAGTGTAACTCTTTATAAAGAGTCAAACAACCAGACCTAAACAACCGCAAAGGATGTTTAGCAGGGCAGAAAGTGCTGTTTCCTCGCTGATATCACACGCCAAACACAGTCTGCCACAAAGACTTGTGTTCACTAAACAATTAGATGGGAGCAGTGTTGAAACTAGTGGAAAGATACAGGAAGTAGCAACAATTCAGGGATTATGAGCTGGTTATGAGCTTCTATTGTACTTCTATTTAATAAAAATTCTAAAACCTTTTAATGAATCATACTACAAAAACATTGGTCTTTATTTATTTTATAATTATAATACGTTACAATTTATGATCTATTAAATGGCTTCAAAGGATGAAGAGGAGCCAAAATTTCATTGCAGCCAAAAATATTAAAAATGTTATAGTAAAAATAAATAAAAAAGTAATCTATCTAGTAATCTATCTATATCTATATATATACATACACATACACACACACACACACATATATATATATATATATTCAAAATTAAGCAAAATACAGAAAGAAATCTTAAAATAATTAATGTGTCTTTGACACTTTTTCACTTCACTTAAAGGTGCCGTTGGAGATCTCGGAAAATGCTAACTTTAGCCTGATAGCACTGAAAGCGAATGTCCCACCCTCCCTGCAATCGCCGTCCAAAGCCACGCCCCCTGAACACACATACGCTCAAAGAGCAGAATACCAGAGACAACATTAAATTACTACAATAGGCTACATCAACGGTCCAGTTCAAAGCAAGCATATATGTTCCATACAAAGGACAATTAAAGTGTGCGAGACGTGAATTTAAATGGTATTTATTTACAGAGGTATATTATGTCACACGTCTCTAGTAAGTTTCGTCTGTGTGTGAAGATGCTGCGCAGCGCAATCCGTGAATGAATGTTCCGAAGTGAAGTAAACTTCAACGGATTTCCCCTGCTCAGGGAGTAGGGAGCAATGGACACTGTGTAGGGAGCATGTCAATCGAACACAGTTCATGCACGTAGCTCTCTTCTAACGAGCTGGTTATCTGAATCGGGTGTGTTAACTAAGCGAGACATGCAAAATATGCAGAGTGGGGAGCGCGAGGACTGCAATTGGGAACCGCTGGGCTACATCATGTGTCATTCACCGGTGAGAAAACTTTATAGCACAGTTAGTGAAAGTACTACAATACCAGGAAGGAAGATCGGGTTGTTGATGTTTGCCTGCCATTCTCGCTCTGTCTGCAATAGCGTGCGTGAACGCGCTGATGACGAGTCATGTCTGCGCGAACAGGGTGCGCAGAGGTATGCAAATACATACGTTGACAGGCAGGTAGGAGAGAAAATTAAAACGCTCGGACCGAGCGTTTTGTTTGGGCGAACATTTCTTGGTCCTACACCTTCCACAGAATATATAAATACAGATAAATACATTTAGACCACTTAACTTAATGATTGCTATCAGGATGTGAAGAGACTTTCAACCAGAATAACAAAAAATGTTTCTGAAGACAATCACCTATGATACCTTTAATGAACACAAAGAAGATATATTATTTTATAATTTCCATTAATATGCACCAATATAACAATGACCTGCATTTCATTTTTTCAAGATATTTGAACAATATTTACTTATGTTCAAATATCTTGAAAAAATGAAATGCACACAACACTTTAATCTTTTTCATTTTATTTTATTTTTTTGGATGCCACAAAAAGGATTGTATGAATGTTTGATTCAACTGAAACAGAAAATCTGGACTGATGAGTTTCAAAAATGAGTGAATCTAATGCTCTCCTGGATCAAAAGACAAGAAAAGACTGCCAAACTAGTCAAGAGACATGTTAATTTAGAAAACACATGTGTCACATAAAAACATCACAAATTCACCAGCAAATTCATTGTGAATATTCAATATACTGTATCGCTCAGCCCTAACACCTGGCACGATAAATATCAATGAAATGCATTTAGATTATTGCACAAACAACAATCCCACATTTCCATAGTCTGACACAATTTAAGGGCTCTTCTACCACTGATCGATTTTCATTTACATTTCAATCTGCATGCTTTCACCGACTGTCTGAAACCTAGTTCATCATGTTACTTTTCCTCTGTTTTCACATGCACTAATAACACAAAGAGCTGCAGCAACTCTTAGACACCTGCCGATTGTTCTCCGTTCATTTCACAAGCCTAAATACATAAATTACCCCCACCAAAATTAAAAACCCCATCCAAGCAAAGTAATGGGAATCTTTTCATATTTATGATATCTGAAAGAGCTCTCCATCTCCATCAATGGCATCCATTAATATGCACACCGCATGTATTTAGTGAAGTGGGTTTGTGTGACAGGCTGCGCTGTTTTCCGTCAAACTCCACAAACACTCCACATCAACAGACTGCAATAATAGCGGGTTGAAGCCTGCATCGTTGTTTTGTGACATTAATGTGTAGCTTCTTTTACCCTGGCTCTTCTCAACAAGTGTCAACGTCCCTGAAATCTCTCTGTGTCCAGGTTTGCTAGGAAGGGCGTGTCTGAGCCGTCAATCAAATTTGTTTATGGTGCTGCTGTTGGCCAGCTACATGCTGACATTGCTGCTGCCGTGAGACCTGGCGAAGCCGGCAGGAACGGAAGACCATCCATCAAGCCGACAGTCAGGCAATACAAACCACTCGGAGGGCGAGAACACACACGTCCTTCCAGTGCCAGATTTATCGCCCTCATATATACGCTCCGCTGATGGATACCTCATAAACGGCCGATCAGAAAAGCTGAATTAAAGCTCCACCCACAATGTCATTCTTCACTCTCACCGGCTTGTACATCAGCAAAAAGGTCATCTTATGTTATTGTTATTTTTTTTTTTTTAGAATCAGGGTATGAAAGCAATTATTTCAAAATTTAATTTTCAGTTTTCTCATTCTATGTTTTCCTGACCTTTCTACTAGGGGAAATCAGGGTCAGGAAATGACAAAAGCTGCATTCAAACTCGAATCGCCTGCCAATAAGCCTTACATTTTCAGGAGGTACGCTTTCAAACAGTACACCTTTGTACATTATTTACCCCCAAAGGGTAGATTTTAGTACTTTAACGGTACATATTAGTACCTTTTGAAGAGGTACTGCCCCAGTGACAGCTTTTGTACCTTTTTTCTCAGAGTGTGTGAGCTAACTGCTAGGTCACAACTTCAAAGCAATTAGCCACTTATTAAAACAATGCGTTACAGTGATTTTACCAGGGTAAAGGGTGTTTTTGAGCAAAGCAAGTAACAGTTTTAAATTCCTTTAATAAAACAGCTGCAACAGCATAATGGTAAATGCATTCAATAAATAGTTAAATGTATCAGAATTTAATGTAAATTGTAAATGAAAATTCTCTTTTACTCCCCCTCCTGTTGTTCCAAACCGGTATGACTGACTTTCTTCTGTGGACACAAAAGAAGATATTTCGAGAAATGTCTTAGTGGTTTTTTTGTCCATACAAAGCAACTCCAATGTTGTTTGACACAAAGTTCTTTGAAATATCTTCTTTTGCAATTCCACAATAGACCCCTGGACACTTTATTTTAAATTTCTGTTGAATAAAAGCCTCTCCGAGGCCTAACGCCACACCCACTGTGTCTGTCGTTTGCTCCTCCCGCCACTATATATATATATATATATAATTAGGGCTGCCCTCGACTAAGGATTTTTCTGGTCGACTAGTAGCCGTTCATTTTAAGCATTAGTCGACTAATTGCACATTTGTTAATAAACCATTTAAATCATTATAATGAGCCTTTATTGCCTACATAGCCTAATAAGCGCTCAAGCACACGCATAAAGCTTGCCACAGTGCACCGGCAGAAGTAATGATTATTAATGTGTCAGGGAAAAATAGTAAGGAGGCTGCATTAACATTTTAATAATTTGATAAACTAGTACTTTCTTTGTTTTCGGCTTAAGAGATGAAGTCGGCGACACCGACTCGTCATCTCCGCAGTAGTGACGCGCCTGTATGCATGTTTTATACGGATTACATAATCTGAGAATTTGATTCATTTTACATTTTAATTGGTTCATTTGAAAGTAGGCATTTCACTCTCTAAAGGGTGTATATATATTTTTAATGTATGTAAGGCATTAAAAGAGTTTCGCACTCAAGTTCACAGAGACTGAGACGGCAGAAAGCGCATCCTGTTTGCTTTCATTATTTTACAAAAGTGCGTTTTGTTGTTATTGTGAGTGCACACAAATACACGTAGACTCTTTACAGATTCTAAAGATGTATTACTCTTATCTGTATGACCAAAAATGAGGGAGTATTTTAGGAGTAAGTGAGCGCACCGGCGCCCCCATTGCAGTGAGCGCAACTGTTCAGCTTCCACACTCCGCACAAACCAAACACTTCAATAGCGCACATTTCTCTAGATTAGATTGAGCGGCCACGTAAAGTTGCTGCTACTTATATTTCATTCAGATGTTAAGCCATATTTGAGGTCGATGAATGATAAGCGAGCATTTGGATGTCCTGCCTGTACGTATATTACCATAGACTAGCCATTAACGATCTATTCGTCACGTACTGTGTGACTTCGCGTGTGGATTTATTTTATTTTTATTTATTTTTTTCTGTGACTAAGCGACTAATAAAATTTTGGTCGACCAAGCCTCTTCTGGTCGACTAACGATTAGTCGACTATCCAATAAAGAAATGTGATTTTGAACACCACATTTTGAAAAACAGCAAACATGCTGTACAAATGAGTGAGAAATAGCAGATATCCTTATTTAAATCCATGCTGAAATACCACAATAAATATAAACTGTATAAACAGAATGACAGTACAAAAACTAGCCTACTTATGACAGCCTAATAAGAATCATTCTGACATAAATAGACTTAAATCTGCTTTTTTAAAAAAAGCAGCAGCATTTACAGAAGAATCAATCACAGTTTTGGCTCTCTGACAGTTGTGTTTAGGAAACTCTTTGTTAGATGAGCACACTCACTTTCACATAACTGCTGATGTCTTCTTTTGCTGAAGTAGCGGCATTTTAATTCTGAAGGATTCTGAAATGCTGAAAATTTCATTAAATATCCATTATTCTTTATTCATTGCACTTGTCATCCTTGTCTTTTCTTCCTTTTCTCTTTCTTACACATTCACTCGGTCCAAAAAAACTAGTGAGCTGTCTATCTAGACAACATTTTAATTCATTATATTGTAGGTGCGCTCCATACACAACATTGTTCCATAATGTATACACAGCAGGCATCTTAATTATGTAGTCTTCTAAAACATACACAACTGTTCAAAAGTTTAGGGTCAGTTATTGAAAGAAGTCTCTTATGCTCACCAAGGCTGCATTGATTTGAACAAAAATTCAGTAAAAACAGTAATATTGTGAAATATTATTACAATTTCAAATAACCATTTTCTATTTGGATGTTTTTTTTTAAAATGTAATTTATTGCTTTGATGCAAAGCTGAATTTTCAGCGTCATTACTCCAGTCTGCAGTGTCACATGATCTTTCAGAAATCATTAATATGCTGATTTGTTGCTCAAGAAACATTTCTTATGATTATCAGTATTGAAAAAAGTTGTGCTGCTTAGTATTTTTGTGGAAACTGTGTGATGCACTATGATTCTTTGATAAAAGGAAGGTCATAAAGATTAGCATTTATTTATAATCAAAATCTTTTACATTACAAATGTCTTTATTGTCACTATGATCAATAAATTTGATTTAAACAAAAGATGGTAATACACTAAAAAAGCATCAAAAGAAATATTACATCAATTACAATAATAGTATGTGTTATTCACTTATGTTAGAATATTGTGCCAACATGCTAATGCCAAACTCCAGTGAAATCATTTGAATCGAGTCTGTCATGCAGAGCGCCGATGTATTCTGCTGTAAACCACTGATTATGTAGGCAGTAGGCAATGAGGCAACACACTAGGTTTCGAAACAGAGCTTTTGTCTGTTTACATGCTTGTTTTAGTCCGCAATTCAGACATTTCAAAGGCTAACACTGAATCTAAAAGGAAACCTGCGGAAATGTATTTATACAATCTGCGTCCCAGAACTGAATCAGAACCAAACATCATAACTGAGGTGCCTCTATATTGAATTGCGGTTCTCTGATGCACGTTGAGTAGATTCTCATATTTTTTCCAGGCTGACGGCACAGCACAGTGCCTGAGATAAAAAAAAAAAAGACAACATATGGACTGGATTCACTGACTTGTATATGTATAAAAACATCTAAGGAAGAGATTGTCTATAAAACCTTTGCTGTGATGTGCTCCTCAAACCAAGACGAAAACAGAAATCAATGTAGTGAAATTATATCACTGCTATATGAAAAGAGGGACCTGCACAATAACATCAAAGCAAATATTGTTTTGACAGTATTTGCATACATAAGACATTCAAAGAACATGTGGATGGACCCGGACATTAAAGTCAACACAAAATATTACATATTTCAACAGAATATTCTATCAGTAATGTATGTATTTGTCTATATATGGCATGTATTTTTTTCTTTAAAATAAAATGCACTGATGAATCTTGCACAATGAGACCAGGAATGCATATGAAAAAAATGCATGTTCCTGGTCTTATCCATTTTGTTTTTATGTTGACTTTAAATGGAGAGGAAAAGACAAATCTAAAGCAGAAAGGTAAGAAATGAAATGAAAAAATGTCATGCCTTAGCAGCTGTCAAAGGTAGCTATGTTTTATCTTGTGTTATTCAGTAAATGTTCTGCCTATAATGCAGAGAGGAAATAATACATTGTTTCTGTCTTTGGCGGTTATACTGCAGACCAGCTGTGAAATTCTTCATTGTTGTTCGAAGCAGGTACAACAAGCATATCCAGACAGAGCTGGCTTCTCTGAGGAGCTTACAGAGGCAGTGCCTCTTCAAAAACATTTGGAATCGATAGTACCACAATAAGGCAAAGCAAATTTGATCAAATATGAGATCATATAGAGTTAACACCAACATCACTGATATCTCTCTTGTTGAATTCTGAGCATACCACACCATGGGACCTTTGACCTTTAGGGACTAGGTTCATCATTCTTTGAGCCCTGACTAAATGTTTATAGTAGTTATGAGAAAAGGTTTGTCTGTATATGTGTGAGCTTGAATTCAGCATCCCATTTTCACACTGTCCCAGTGCTAAAATGTCTCAAGTGTGCTGGTGAGTTTTTAGGACTTGACCGATAAAAAACCCACATGACCACAGGGTCACTGACCCACACAAAGACTATCATATTGTAACAAAAGATTTCTAAGTCAAATAAATATAATTCTTTTGAACTTTTCTACTCAAAGAATCCACTATGATATCATGGTTTTCACAAAAATATTAAGCAGCACAACTGTTTTCAAAATTATTATTAGTAAAAAATGTTTCTTGAGCAGCAAATCAGCATATTAGAATGATTTCTGAAGGATCATGTTACACTGAAGACTGGAGGAATGATGCTGAAAATTCAGCTTTGCATCACAGGAATGAATTACTTTCTAAAGATATTTTAAAATAGTAAATATTAAAAATAATTATTTTTAAAAATTGTAATATTTCACATTATTACTGTTTTTACTGTATTTTTATTAAATAAATGCAGTCTTGTTGAGCATGAGAGACTTTTACACACACACACACACATACACACACACCAATAATAATTCTTAAATAAAAATGTCCCCTTCCACATTCTCATTATAATGCAAGCGCTCATTTTTATAACTGCAATGCTTAACAGAAAGTAACAAGATTTTGGAGGAAGGTGTGCTTAATTTTCATAATTAAAAAAAAAAAAAATTACTGTCTATTTTGACTGTCCAGCAAAAATAACTTTTAACTGTTTCTTTTGATTTTGCAGTGAACTGCAACCTGAACCATGCTTTTGTTAGATTCTCAAGTCTTTCAACAACTTACAAAATAAATCAAACTAACAATTTAATAATTTGTAGTATTATGATGTCTCTGTTTCTTCTGCAAATACAATTTTTGTAGCATTGTGTAAAAACGTTTGTTTCTGTCTAAACTTTTTGCGATCCCTCTAATATTACTAACCTTCAAATGACAACATATTCAAGATAAGGCCACAGCACTATCATCTTCATAGGTAGCGTGCTCTAAAACCTGAATCTGATTAGCCGAAGTCTCAAGGTCTTGAGTGGGAGCTGTGTGGGACTGTGAAAAGTGCCGAAAGCAACTTTCACTCACAGAGTGTGAGAATGGAGAGGATGCTCTTGGACAATAAGCAAGCAAGGCCACATATCCAGAACATACAACTGCAAAATGTTTTTTTTTAAACTGTTCCGAGAACTGTATCTTTGAATATATATTATGTAGAAGTATTATTCAATAACAAATATGTGGTGTTGTTTTTTAAACCAAGTCTGAGACCCTAAATAAAATGTATTATATTTGAACACATATTATGTAGAAGTTGGACGTATTAAGACATGCAAGTATTATTCAATATTTATTAAAAGTTTTTTTGGAAAAAAATATATTAAATATTTTTTTATTGAATATTAAATAATGCTTCTGCAAAAATGTTCAACTTCTGCATATGTGTATGCATGTATGTAGACAGACAGACAGAAGGCCAGATATTAGAATGTCTTCTTTTTTTAACTAAACACAGTTTCCTGTTATAAGGGACTAATTAAATAAGCCTTATTGTAATTATTATTATTATTAATTATTATTATTCAATATTTATTAAAAAGTTTTTTTAAAAATATTTATATTGGATATTAAATAATACTTCTGCAAAAATTTCTACATAATATAGATACTGAAATTGAAACATTTTACTGATGGTCTCAGACTTTTTGCCCCACAGTCTTAAGGCAATTACATTCTAATATCCTGAATTTGTATCATATGACTGTATCTGCATAAAAATAAAAAAACTTAATCCACATAAAAAATGAAAAACTGCTGTTAGTGTAAAGCTAAACAATATTTAACGGTGTCAGAGCATTAATAACAGTTATCTGAAAGTCCCTCCACACCTAATCTGTATTCATTAAACAGTAAGTTTTCAAAGCAAGGCTGACTGATTTATTTACAATTGGACATGAAAGACAGTCACGCTGCACAGTGATTCTCGCAGTGGGGGGGAGGCTTGTGTATGATTCTGCTCATGTCACATTTGTGTTGTTCTATTTACATCCATAATTTCTGGAAGTCTTTGAACCTCACAAAGACGCACTAAAGGCTTCGCATGCAGGGAACTCCAGTGGAGCGCTGATACCCAGCACAATACAAACAGACTTTGTAATACCGGCGAGTACACACTGCGATCGCATATTTGCCCTGCTTTGGTGAGGTTTAGATGATGTACGCACAGTTGTCTCAACATTTGCATTGCAAACCAGTGAGAATTTGCTGAGATAGCAAGTGGCATGGAGAAATCAATGATGAAACCCAGTGGAAATGTGTGGCTTTGATTTCGAGGCTTTTTTTACGTTTACATTTGTATGATATCCAATGCAAACTCCTGAAGCAAAACCAGGTTTTATTGCAGCTTAATAGAGAACTGAGCTCTGAATTAAAAAAGCTGAATCCAACCCGAAACTGACCACTGGCTGAACAAATTCATTTAAGGGATTTTTCTGGTACACAAACACACACACATACACCTTCTTGATAGTCTAAGCAGTGAGAGACTTTAATGTTCATACACACCGCGCTGCCTGGCAGATTTGAAAAAGCTGTGACTTTAACTAAACGGGTGCTGCTGCTGCTGCTGTACAGGGGGCAAACTGAGGACAGCCAGTACTCTAAACACCACTTTAACGTCATAGCGCTCTGAGATAGGGAAAAGATTTGGTCCTCAAACAGCCTGCGGTGTGACAGACGCAATCTGAACTTGTCAGCACTGACAACAGATGGTTGAGACCACCAAAAAATAATAATAACATTCATACAGCTGTGTACGTTCTAACATTCTTATGTATGACACAATATGTCTTGTTATTCATAATGCAAGGTGGTTAGGATGCTGGCATGTTGTCATTTTCCCCTCTCGCTGCACCCATTTCCTATTTAGACTGCATCTTTACTCAGAATGTGCAAAATTACCTACTAGAAAGGCAATTGGTAGGATATTTGAACAACAAGTCAACAATCGGACGCATTTCTCAACATAATTTTTTTTAAACTTTATTTATTCTTATTGAAATTAATGTATTTCTATTTAAATAAACTTCTATCTATATGCCTGTCTGTCTGTCAATCTATCTATCTTTAATAGAAAAATAAAGTTTAAAATAAATGCATATACACACATTAAACAGTACAAATAAAAAAATGTGTGTATGTGTTTGTTTGTGTGTGTGTGTGTGTATATCATACATTTTATTAATAAATTCATATTTTTTATTTTGTATTAAAAACGTTATTCATTCTTTTTTCATGCATTCGTACATTAATTTTAATACTGATATAATTACATGGTAAATATGGTAAATAAATGATTATTACTATATTTAAATACAATTATGAGAAATATACACACATACATATAATATCCATGTATCTATATAAATAGAAAAATAAAGTTTAAAATAAATGTATATACTGTATATACATTTATTTTAAATGCAATATTTTTCAGTTTATTAATTCAAAAAAAAAAAAAAATGTGTGTGTTTGCCATACATTTTATAAATTAATTAATATTTTTGTTTTTAATATTAAAAATGTTAATGTTAATTGTTAAATGTTAATGTTAATTAAAAAGATTCTTTTTTCGTACATTTATTTGAATATATACTGATATAATTATATGGTATGCAATATTTTAATGTAAATTATTATGTTTAACAACAATTATGAGAAAAATATACACACATATATATTTATATATTTCCTAAGCGCAACCCTTCAATGTGAAACTATGCTAAAAAACTATAATCATCACTTTTTCCTGTATATAGAAATATGTCAAATTCCAGAAGTAAAATGGGTTACACTTTGTTTTAAGGTTCCATTCTTACAGTGTAATTAATTTTTAAGTACTGTAAGTAATATTATTTAACAACATCTACTTGCATG
The DNA here is from genome assembly GCA_021397915.2 of Tor tambroides. Classification (NCBI taxonomy): domain Eukaryota; kingdom Metazoa; phylum Chordata; class Actinopteri; order Cypriniformes; family Cyprinidae; genus Tor; species Tor tambroides. Next base: position 13,794 of record JAFVLL020033996.1, read on the forward strand.
CTATAGGGTTATGGTTATGATTTGGTTTAGGGTTAGTTGCATGCACCTATGCATAATTTATTGTTGTTACTATAGTAAGTACATGTAACGTGTAACAGACACTATAAAATAAAGTGTTACCATAAAATGAGTTACCATTTAACTTGACTTTAAAGTGGACGATTTTAGACAGGCAACCACAATAAATATGCTTTCTAACTCAGTAACCAACTAGTCAGCCTTGCTGATCCATTCTTAATCTTAACTCTTGTGGTTTAGTAGTACACTGTGTGTTTTCCCGAGCCAGTCCATTATTTTCCATTGTCTTTGGGTTTTTCAGTGATCAGTTCCGGGCCATACTTTCTGTCTCGGTACTCTGATCCGTCTTCCCAGCTGAGTGATGAAAACTAGATCTTATTTTGCCAGGAGGTTATCCTTCGGGGCAGTTCAAAGGCCCCTCAAAATCTCCACATTACATTGACATGGCTGTGAAATCTTCAGTTTCACATCCCCACCTTGGGCAAAGAGATACGGCCGGCACAGCTGGACTTGGCCTAGTTAGTATTCTGTTTGACTGTAGGGTACAGCGCTGGGGTTTATAGTGTTCTACTGACAGTAAAGGTCAGACCTCAATGGGCAAGCAATCTGTTAAGCCCTCTTCAACTG
>JAFVLL020033998.1:0-27976 GCA_021397915.2 Tor tambroides
TGCAAAAACACTCAAAACACATTAGCAACTGCATAGAAATGTTCTAAAATACACCAAAGGCCTTAGCAACTGCATAGAAATGTGTGAAAACACTCAGAACGCCTTAGCAACTGCATAGAAATGTGCAAAAACACACGGAACACCTTAGAAACGGCATAGAAATGTGCTAAAATACACCAAATGCCTTAGCAACTGCATAGAAATGTGCAAAAACACTCGGAACACCTTAGCAACTGCATAGAAATGTGCTAAAATACACCAAATGCCTTAGCAACTGCATAGAAATGTGCTAAAATACACCAAATGCCTTAGCAACTGCATAGAAATGTGCAATAACACTCGAAAAGCCTTAGCAACTGCATAGAAATGTGCAAAAACACTCAGAACACCTTAGCAACTGCATAGAAATGTGCAAAAACACTCGGAACACCTTAGCAACTGCATAGAAATGTGCTAAAATACACCAAATGCCTTAGCAACTGCATAGAAATGTGCAATAACACTCGGAACACCTTAGCAACTGCATAGAAATGTGCTAAAATACACCAAACACCTTAGCAACTGGATAGAAATATACGATAACACTCGGAACACCTTAGCAACTGCATAGAAATGAGTTAAAATACAAAAAGCGTCTTAGCAACTGCATAGAAATGAGCTACGGTATATAACACTCGGAACACCTTAGCAACTGCATAGAACCTTTAATAACCCTTATGAAAGCATCAGTGAATCAATTTATTGCATTTTCACCCTCACTGTGAAATAGGAAGTCTCAGTAATATCCAAATACTTGGCAATCAGAAGTACTTTATCAGCGTTGCTTATATTAAACACTTGTGAAACCACCAATTACTTTCTGTCACAACAGATATATAGCCTTGAACTTCTGTCTCTTTTTTTCCATTAGACGACTCCGATTCTATTTCAAGTAAAAACAATAGCTGCCTGTGGTGGTAATCTAAATTGAATCTGCACTGAGCCTCCTTTGACCTCTGTTGGATCCAAATCGCTAAGCGTTAAGCAAGAGTTCATCACCTCATACACACGTCTCTCAACCTGTCAACTCTGCAGAGACACTGAGGAATTATTTACATTGGGAAAAAGCCCATATGAGAGAGAGTGTGTGTTAGAGACTGAAGCTTAAAGGAAAAGAAGGAAGGAGACAGAAGATGAATAACAGGAGTGAATGACAGAAAGAACGGAAAGGAAGGAAAGACCAGGAAAGTTGAATGAGGGACCAGACGAGGGTCACAAGTTGGCATATGTTAAATCTAACTGAAATTTAAGACTTCTGAGCACATGTACACATACACACTTTAGCAATGTTATGCATATAAAACACACACACACACACACACACGAATATAAAACATAATAATAATAATAGCTCATAATAATAGTAATAATAGCTAACATAATTTTTTTACTAAGACAAAAATGCATTTTGGCATTCTGAAGTGTCAGAACAATAAAAATTAATTTAGTAAATAATAATAAAAAAGGATGAATTTCTTTTAATTTAATTTCCTTTTAATTCCACTTTCTTATATTCAAATTTCAATTATGTTTCAACTATATATTATAAATTTAAATTTAGGAACATTCTCAGTTCAAATGGCTATGAAAAGACACTAGATTGGACTGATGAATTTATATTTTACCTACACTAATCCTGCAGCTAAATCAACAAAGACACCAATTATAGTTTGTTTTTGAAAACTGTAAAATCTGAGAACCCATGCACTTAGACTGAACTGCATGCTGTTTTTAAGTCAGGGAAACATTCATTCAGTAAAATTATGTGGTAAATTGAAAAAGATTCACGGCTTGGTGGTGAAAGAAAGAGTAACGGGGGAGAAAGATAGAAAAGAGGTGCTGAGAGAGAACAAGGGAATGATGGGAGTGAGATCAGAGGGGATTTTTCCTCCACTTGGGTGAAACAGACACGCACTGCCTGAAGGGTCGTTGATTAAAGCAGTCTTGCTGTCTCTGCCTCTGTCTGTCTTTCTCTCAGATTCTCCATCTGCAGGTCTAATTAAAACGCATTTGAGGTTCATCCAGTTCTCGAGACGGAATGAGAAAAAGATGAGAAAAGACTAGGGCTGATACTACCAGGATGACTTAAAAGGATAGTTCACCCCAAAATGAAAATTCTGGTATCATTTACTCAACCTCATGTTGTTCCAAAACTATATGACTTTCTTTATACTGTGGAACACATGTGAAAACAACAACAACAACAACTAAATAGGTTCAGAACAACATGAGAATGAGTAAATGATGACAGAATTTTCATTTCTGCGTGAACCGGCCCTTTAAGGTACACTTACAGTATTTTATCTTTCAACTCTTACAGTTTTAAATTTTCAAATTTAAGGCAAGACAACCCAGGTGAAACAAACTTTAAAAATGAACCAATAGTAAACCATACTTCCCCAGATGATTCCCAGACAGCAAGCAGTGTCGGCCCAGATCCGGCCCACGTCTGGCCCGCATGGATTTCACATGGGCCAGGTGTGGACCGGATCTGGGCCAACACTATGTTGCTGTCTGGGTTGATTACATTAAGAATCGCAAACATTTTTGGTATTACAAGATTTACATAATGTTTATCTCACTAATTATCCAATTAAATAAGCACTAATTTTCATAAATTTCCAGAACAGATATATGAACATTGGCTAAAGCCAAGTTCAAAATTCTTGTTTAATTTTGTTGACATATTAGAGTCTTTGCATGTTTTGCATGTCTCTTTTAATCATTCCATCATAAAATACTGTCAACAGCCAGGAAAAAAAAAATCACCATATTTTTAGGAATAAAATCAGGCAACTGATATATGAACAAACCCCTCTATAAGACCTTCAGAATACAGACAGGAATAAAAATGTAAAGACTTATTTTAGTATCACTGAGATACTATTATAGTTGTATTAATATTTTGAAATAATTTTTATTCTTATATTTTCTCTTTTAATTTTAGCTATTTTAATTTTGTTTGTGTTTTTGTCATTTTTCTTCATTCTTCTTTCTTTTTATTCTTTTATAATATGTCTATATATTTTTATTATTTTTTATTTCATCTTTATTTTTAGTTATTTTAGTACATGAAGACAAACTAAATGAAAATGAGAAATATTGGCTTGGCAACTAGCTGAAATAAAATAAGTTTTAAGTTGAAGTTTATTTTATTTCAAGTAACAAAAAAGTGACGTGACATACAGCCAAGTATGGTGACCCATACTCGGAATTTGTGCTCTGCATTTAACCCATCCAAAGTGCACACACACAGCAGTGAACACACACACACACCGTGAACACACACCCGGAGCAGTGGGCAGCCATTTATGCTGCAGCGCCCGGGGAGCAGTTGGGGGGTTCGGTGCCTTGCTCAAGGGCACCTCAGTCGTGGTATTGAGGGTGGAGAGAGTGCTGGTTATTCACTCCCCCCACCTACAATTCCTGCCAGGCCGAGACTCAAACTCGCAACCTTTGGATTACGAGTCCGACTCTCTAACCATTAAGCCACGACTTCCCCAAAATGTTTTATTTTCAGTTTTAGTATATAATAACCCTGATAGTTACTACTGAAGTAAAAGATTTCTGGCTCAGTGCATGAGAAAAAAAAAATAATTTTGAGAAATATGTATTAGTCTGAAATAAGTTATGAAAAGGCAAATAGCCCAGAATCTCAAAATTGACCAGTGCATAAAACCTTACACCTTAAATGTACAACAATATTGCTAAATCAGTGATCATTTAACATTCTAGTCTTGCAAATATATGACCAGAGAAAGCATATGAAAAGCACTAAAGTCCCCAAGCATAATGGTAAAAACAGGTTCCCTTTGAATACTTGAGCTCAGTGTGTTTTTGCTGCTGGGGGTGAGTGTGCGGTCACTCTCATTAGTAGAAAGGCCGTGTGCTGGTCTTAAGAACACAGGATTACCCTTGCTCCATCCTATAGGCTTATGTCTGCACAAAAGGGCAGAGAGAGAGAAAGAACGAGAGCGAGCAAGTCTCCAACTGCTAAACTTCAGTCTAGCCTTGCTACGTTGAGCTCAAAGCCTAAATCAAAGGCAGAGATTATGTGGCCCACTGACCCGCTAGAGTACAATAGAAAACAAGGACAGGGTCAACCTTATTATAACTGTCTGAGGCCTCCTTGCCTCTTTGAGAATCGGGTCAAATAGAATGAAGTTCTTTTTCTTTTCTTGAATGAACTTTTTAGTCTTTTATATGGTACTACTAATCTTCACAAATGACAATGAGAAACATAATTGTGACTTTAGGAAACAGCGTGAGCTCCAAGAAGCTGCTGTCATTTAATAACACAACAAATATATTCACATTGCTAACAGCTAAAATGTATATTCAGTAGAAGCCAATTTTCTGATAAAAAAAAGTTTTTGTGTTTTTTCACAACCTCACAAATGAATTACAAGAAAATCTCGGATAAAATAATAATTATGCTGACTTTTTGATGATTTAGCTTTGCATAGACCTCAGGGTAGCGCCACATTTAATTTTTGACAGGAATGAAAACAAGGCTGTGATGGATGGAAGTACAATGCGTTCAGTGGATTGTAATGTTGTTTAATAACATACTGATTGTTCAGCTGACAAAATATCTTTTAGAAGAAAACTTTCTGTAGACAAAAATTCCATAAAACAGTTCTGAGTTGTGAAAATGATGTGATCCAGGACCTTTATGCAGTGCGGGGCATTGTAAAGACTGCAAGTCTATCCCTCACAGTCTTGTTTTCGTCTGTGTTGAATTCAATATGACGTCTAATTAGAGTAAGGTCTGTTTGAATGTTTACTAGTATGAATAGATTTAAGAAGCAGAATTATTGCATTTCTTAGCACAGGTTGTGCTTTGAGATTAACCTCAGATTTGTTTGAAACTGCCTTTGACAGAACATGGAAAGTCCCAAAGAATTCTGCCTTCCAGCTGTAAACCATACACCACGTTATTAAAAAGAGAAACAGGAAGACTTCAACCTTATTTGCCTTTTGATAACATGATAATAGTGTCAGTTTCAAATTTCAGATAGGAAATCGAAATTGTGTTCATTGCTGCCATGACAATAAATTTAGAAAATGAATTAATAAATAATAAATTAATCATGTACAACTAAGAGAATGACAGAAAATTAACTGTGTGTAGTTTTTAAGAAATTCATATTTTTCTTCTGCAAGAATGCATTAAGTTCATCAAAAGTGACAGTAAAGACTTTATTCTTAAAAAAGGATTTTTGTAAAAAGTGTTAGAAAAAATCTATTTCAAGTAAATGATGTTCTTTTGAACTTTGTATGCAACAAATAATCATAAAATAATGCATCACTGTTTCCACAAAAGAATTAAGCCGCGCAACTGTTTTCAACATTGATAATAATAATTAAAAAAAAAAGTTTCTTGAACAGCAAATTTACATATGAAGGATCATGTGACACTGAAGACTGGAGTAATGGCTTTGGAATTACAGAAATAAATTACATTTACAAAATAGAAAACAGTTATTTAATAAATATTTCACAATATTACTGTTTTTACTGTATTTTTGATCAAATACATGTTACTTCAGCATGTAAACATAAAAATCCCAAACTTTTGAATGTTAGTGTGTGGGTATAAGTTAAACTGTCTGAAAGGTGTTTAATTAATTTAGAAAAGGTGTGAATTGCAAACCTGTTAAATAATGGAGTGATTAAGCCCCGGACTCCTCTTTGATGTCAAGAGGTTTTTATATTGAGGAACTGTGTCATTGTACAGACTTAGAGAAGAATGTTTCAACATGTTTCAACTGACTAACCACCATTCAGAGCTGGATTCTGCTATGCAGGACCATGAGCTAGAGCTTTCGAGTTGAGATGTGTTAAGGTGTGGGTGTTTGTGTTTTGAAACTCCCATCAGTAAGTATTGCACAGTCATTTGTGAATAGCAAACCACAATACCCTATGACACATGCCCCACCCATGTTTGAAAGTATGAGAGGAATTTCCTTCATTTCTGGCCAAGAATTTTAATGTGGAGCTGTCCTTAAATCCCCTCTTTTCCTGTAGTTGATAAACTATATTTGCATTTATATTTACATAATCTGAAAGTGTCCAAAAAGTGTTTGGCCACTTAAGCTATACTTAACGAAACAGTTCAGTCAAAAATGAAAAATTGCTAAAAATGAACTCATACTGAACTGAAGCCATCCAAGATGGAGATGAGTTTGTTTCTAAGCAAACAGATTTGGAGAAATTCAGCATTACATTACTTACTCACAAATGGATCCACTGTAGTGAATGGGTGCCGTCAGAAAGAGAGTCCAAATATCTGATAAAAACATCACAATAATATTTTCCACATGGGTCCAGTCACATTGTAATCCAAATGGCTCCAGTCCATCAATTAACATCCTGTGAAGGGAATAGCTGTGTATTTGTAAGAAACAAATCCACCATGTTTTTAACTTAAAAAAAAAAACCCAGCTAAAATAAGAGTCCTCCATCCATAATCTTACTTTCTCCAGTGAAAAATTCATCTTGTCTGAATCAGAAGGAAATATGCACAGATCAAGCACCGTTCACAAATGAAAACATCCCAAAACAGTTCTAATTTTGATGTGAGAGGAAGACTTTTTTTGTACTGGACGAAATGTTATTTTGGATGATTGACATCATTTTGGCCAGAAAGAATGGTTTAAAGTTAAAATGCTTTAATGATGGATTTGTTTTTCATAAACATGCAGCTTTTCACTTCACAAGACATTAATGTATGGATTAATTGTGATGCTTTTAGCAGCTGTTTGGACTCTCTTTCTGATGGCACTCATTCACTACAGTGGATCCACTGGTTGAGCAAGTGATGTATTGTTAAATTTCTCCAAATCTGTTTTGATGAAAAAAACTCATCTACATCTTGAATGGCCTGAGGGTGAGTACATTTCAGAAAATCTTCATTTTTGGATGAACTATTCCTTTAATGCATGAACACCAACGTACTAGATAAAACACAGCACAAGCACAGTTTTCACAGAAAAAAGTTCCTTTCCAATTATAAAACGATAGATTGTTCACAATTAAGACAAAGTATATGGACATTTTCTAGCTGTCAAATGCTAGTGGATCATGTCCATAGTTAATGTGATGAACTTCACCTGTGGTTACTCTGATAGTGTGAATTTCACACATCCATTAGACCTGTCTAGAGTACCTGTGTGTATGAATGGATATGTGCGGGAGATTTGACTGTGATAGTAACAGACACACAGCTCTAGAGACTGTGTGGCTAATTGCCTCCATTACAGTGTGGCAATGTGACAGCTGCTAGGGAAGGCCACACAAGGTCAATTGTGCCCTGTTGGAATGGCTGCACTCTTCCCTGATCTGCCACAATAGATTTAACAGACAGTGATGAAAGGGGACAAGTCTTTCAGTGAGAGATCAGTATGTACTCTATGTACATGGGCCCTCAGTCCCAAGCCAAAAACACTCTTACTGTATTCTCACTGTCTGGCCTTTTGACGTCAGTTGTTTACGTATGGAGTCACTCAAGGTGCTGAATAATAGTGGCTTTGTCGCTGCTTAATGGACAAATTATGCCTGAAGTGGTGAGAAAATACGCTATAAGACAAACAGGCCAAATGTACAGGACCAATGTTAAAAAAATAACTGTCAGAAGTTAGCAGAATGTTTTTCTTGTTTAAACAAAAACATTTGAATTAAATTATGCTTCAGATCTTCTCTAAGGACTTTGGCCAAGTGATTGATTTGATAGAATTTAACTGTGGCAATGTGTTGTGCTTTAACATAACAGTGGTGCCAGAATCAAGCATTCCAAACAATAATGAAACTGTTAATATATATATATATATATATATATGAATAATTATTAATTATCAGTTAGATTTTTTGTCATGATTCAAATTAAGTTAAGCACATTTAAACTCCTAGTCCTCAGTAGCGCACTTTAATTTGACAAAATAAACACAAAAATAAAAAACTAATTTTCATTAATGCAAAGCATAAATGAATAATTCTGCATTATGTAAATTGCAAATTACATTTGTAAAGATACAACTGTAAGTACTGTATACACTACCGTACAATAGGAGTTTTATATTTTAGAAAGAAATTTCGTATGTTCACCAAGGTTTTCTTTAATTTTCAAAAATGCAGTAAAAACAATTATAACAGTTGTAAACTGTTATTACAATTTAAAATAAAGCTTTTCTATTTTAATATATTTAATAAAATGCAATTATTGTGATGGCAAAGCTGTATTTTAGCAGCTATTACGCCAGTCTTCAGTGTCACATGATCTTTTAAGAAATCTTCCATTCTAATATGCTGATCTGCTGATAAAGAAACATTTCTTATTATTATTGATGTTGAAAACAGCTGTGATGCTTAATATTTTTATGAAAACCATGCTACATCTGATACATGCTGCATGTCTGGACAGGGTGATTTTCATGATTGTATTAGAGTAATGAGAAAATGCACTTAATTGTTACTAATGTTACAATTTTTAAAAAATCGTATTTGTTCTTTAAGCAAATAATAATCTCTCGTTTTTGTTCTATAGGGCGAAAAACAAATTTTCACACGACATTCAAGTGTGTCATGGAAACAATGTGCTGACATTTTAAAATAGATTTTTATGCACAGCCAACTATGGCACAAAATTCAGGTGTCTCTAATGCAACAATTAATTTACACAAAATTTAAAGGCATTGACTGTACCAGTGGTCTAAAGATGCCTTAAGTAAAAAAAATCTAAAACTCAGTCCTAAGAACTTAGTCTCCAACAATACCCACACACACCCTGGCAAGTTCAACTGCAAGTTCAGCTCCACAGCTAGCTGCTCCTGTCACCTTACATTACAGAGCTCATAGTGCACAGCAGTACGACGGCATGTGAGACAAAAAGAAAGAGTGCCAAAGAAAACTGACAGACTGATAACAGCACTAAATCACCGTTAGCAGACCATCTTCACCAGCTCTTTGACTGACACCACCCTCCAAACTCAGCTCGCAAAACAATTCCAGACAGCACCGAGCCAATGGGGCAGCGCTCATTGCCATAATTATATCATGCCTGAGGAAGGCCAAGACACAGAGCCATGCAAATTCAGATTAAACCTGCAGCGGCGGGGGCCATTGTGTGTGTTTGTGTGTTAGGGACAGGACCTTTTGATCATTTGGGTGCTTGGAGGGCGCGCTAATCACTCCTGACAGGCCCTTTCCGACAGATTCAGCGACAAACTTCTCGATTTTGCTCTGGTTTTTGAACTCTCCTCTGCCCTGCAGGGACTTGTCAAGCAATCTGATGTCAATGACCCAATTGTCCACTGGGTCCTTTCGGGTAACCCCAATGAGGTCCATGCCCCGTCTATTGTCTGCGAATGAACTCTAGCGCTGATTGCATTTTCTGGTAATTAAGCTTGTTCTTTCTCCCCACTCTTTCTTTCATCGCGGGGCACTGGTTGGTGGGTTCAGCGCAGTGTCACTTGCGTGCTCACACAGGTGCTGGGTTTTCCCACCGTACCATGCCGCTCATTAGGTCATCGTGATGACGGAAGCGCATTTTGTTTAATTGAATTCTCATTAGTGCTGCTACAAAAGACCAGCCACTGACCTCGTTGCTCCCGGGGGCACCAAGCTTGTTATATGCATATCCTTTCGCATAGGGTTTAATTATGTTGTGAATAAACCGTGGTATGAACGCTACGTACAGGAATTAGCAGTTGCTGGTGTAAAGGGAGTTAAAGATGCGTTCGTACGCATGTGTCGGTGTTATAGCACTCGTAAACACATATATAGTACTGCAATAGACACGATTCTTTGCCAAAAACGCAGTTTGACTTTCTTAGAGTCACTTCTGATCACTAAGGTTTATGAGACAGGAGCCACCAAAACCCACACGTACACTAAATATACATAAGCATGTGCCTTTCAAGGCTCCAAGAATATCCTTGATGGTAGTGTTCTCTTCCAAATATGTCCCAGGACACATTATTTCTGAAAAATGAACTCGTCCATGGGACGCCACCCCAGTGATCTGTCAGGCACCTATTCAAACACAATACTTACTCTTGTTCTGGACGAATATGGATGTGCGGTGACTATAAATAGTATTTGCTCCCTTGAAAGTTCTCATGTTTTATTGTTTTACAACTTTGAACCACAGAGAATTTCATTTGACCTTTTTGACACTGAAAATGTTCCTTTGTGTGAAAACTACAGTAGGGCCTGGATGAGACTTTTTTTTTTGTCTATTTGATTCAAACTAGTTTAGTTTGTGAACAGGAAAAAAAAAATGTAATTTTTTCTTTCAGTTTGAAAAATAAGATCAGATTTCATGTTTTTTAACCATTCATTGTGTGATGGCTTGTTACAAGATAACATCATTAAAATAAGTATCCAAAGTAATAGCATTAACCAGTGCTTCCCCAGTTTTTATGCTGTTGTCTGCAACAAAAATGATCAGATTTGGATAGTGAGCAAATAAAAATGAGCAGTTGTAAAATGATCAGTTGTATAAAAAAAGAATGAATAAATAATGCTAAAAAGTTTGCATGTTATGGTGTTCATACTCAAATTGCAAAACATTAATTGCTGAAGCTTTAGACAAAATCGTAAAAAAAAGAAATAACAACAACAAAAAAATTAGAAGTTTGCATTTGTTTTAGATTTCATACTCTTTAGTTTTATTCAGACGCCCAAAATAAGAAGAAAATTTGCAAATTGCATATTTATATGGACAAAAAGTAAGATGAAATTCTGATTCTGTTTGTAATGTAAATCAGTGAGATCTTCATAACAGTATAGCAGACTAATTACAAAAAAATGCAATACTGTATCAGTTGTCACTCTATATCTCCTAATAATGTCTTAGTGAAGATGAAGACCTATATATATATTTTTTTTTTTTTCAAAACTTTTAATAAGGCTTTGTCAAGCCAACATTCGAAGTTCATTTGAATTTCAATCCATATGCCAACGTATATGCCATTTTTCCTTTCAAAATTGCTCAAGCTCATTCAATAAAAACTGGAAAAGTCCAAGATTTTTTTAAAGGCAACATACTTAGTAAGGTCTTTTTCAGGTCTTGTCTTCACACTTGCTGCCTGCCTCTTACATTGCTAACCCACTCCAGGTGGAGTGGCGCTGGCGCCCTAGAGAGATAGTTGGGAATTGCAGAGAGGGCAAGAGGTGTCAGATCCTGAAAAGGCTGAGAGAGGAACCCGATAGTGGCTGGGTGCTGGAGGTCTGGACCAGGGGAGAAGGGTCTGGAGCTCCGGGTATTGAGGGCAGGATTATTGGGGACAGACTGAGGAGAGATGAGGGCAGAGAGCAGTCTGACCCAGCGGGAGAGAGAGAGAAAACCAGAGAGAGTAAGAAAGGAAGAGTGGGTGAGATGGGGGTTAAAAATTCAAAGAGAGACTAAGGAAAGGAATGAGATTCAAGGAATGCTGGAGAAAGCACAAGGTCAAAACAAGGAAAATGAAAGAAAGAATGAAAGAAAGAAAGAAAGAAAGAAATAGAGAAATAATTACTATTTCAGCCAACCTTAAAGGAAGCACAATAATATGTATTGTAGTGTATATTCCTCTCTTATTCTGATTAGTCATTCGTGACATTCTATGCTTTTTTTTAATGATCTCTAAACTGTTGTTCCTGCAACCGATTTCTTTCATAGTTGTGCTAGTTTCATGTCTCAGTTTCACAATATTACTGTTTATGATAAAATAAATGCAGCCTTGGTGAGCATAATATACTTCTTTCAAAAGCATAAAAAATTACCGTCCCCAAACTGTTAAATGGTAGCGTACATTACACTTTAAAGACATAAATGCTGCTGTTTTGGGATTAAACCAACTTTACCTGCTCATCATCAGTGATGTCACTTCCACACATCAGTGCTCATTAAAACAAACTGCACAGTTACGTCAATACACAGTATTACCTCCACTGCAGCGTAAGCTCTACAATAACACACAGTGTAACACTGAAATAACAAATAACAATTGATAGAGATCATTGCAAATGTCTAATGGACCTTCAAGGCATGTTCCGAGTTCAATACAAGTTAAGCTATGTCGACAGCATCTGTGACATTTATAAAAAAAGTGCAAAAATTTGTTATAGTTTGGTAATGCATTTAAAATGTATTTGCTATTAAGTTCATTGTTAACCTTTAAAGCAACAAACAACAAGCAACATTTTAAACATTATACTTTTTAACATGTAACTACAGTGTGATTAAATCACAATCAATTAAATGTACAACTGATTAAATTCAAGCATGTTTATTATTATATATTTGTATGCTATTATTGTTCTTAATAATAGTTTAATTAGATTTTATACCTTTTATTATAGATGTTTAGATTCATTTTTATTTTTTAAGCTTTCTTTTAGTTTAATTTGTATTAATTTGGTGCGTTTGTCTTAGTTTTTCTATTATTATTATTTTTTTTTTTTTTTCAGTTTTAGTTTTAGTTCACTTTAATAAAAATGTTTTTATTAGTTTTAGTAAGTAATAATAACCCTGAATTGTGCAAGAAATTGGTCCTCCTAGAACAGAATATCCCACTAATAAAAATACAATTTTATATAACTTCACAGTTCAAATAATACACACTTTTGTATGGAAGAAGTAATAAAAACAGAATGAACTGCACATTTCAGCACATTTTTGTAAATGCAATTTTTGTATGCAACAGATGCGGTCTATAGATCTTGTTTGATAATAAATACCTTGTAGTTGTCCAAGAAAAAAAAGGAAAGAAAAAAAAAGAAAAAAGAAAATAAAAGTATATATTTAGATATACTTGGTTGTGGACCAACAGGTAGTTTCACTCTCTCACTGATGTCTCAACAAACACACACTCATATTCCAGGAGGACTTGACCTCCTGACAGATGAACCTATTTCTCTTTCATTCTCTCTCTTATTCTCTCATCCTTTTCCTCTTCTCTTCCCCTCCCCTCTTCTCTCTGATAGCATCTGAGACACAGGACGTCTTCACACTAAGGTGCTGAAAGACTTGGACACGTCCTGTGACAGAGACCACAATGAAACAACTGCTGCTGGACCACACACACACACACACACACAAAACCTTCCTCAGTCTTTGCATTTATCGGTGAACATGAACATGGCCATCACTGTCAAGTGATATTTCCATAGTGTCATTGTTATGCAAGTCAAAATAAATAAGTGGCATTAAAACAGGGTGTTGTTTGCAGTTCAAGACAAAACTAGCAGCATAACACGTGGCAGCTTGTTTGTGACGTTAATCTCTTTCTTCTTTATAGCCTAAAGGCATATATATTCAAATCAGGCAGCTCCTCATAAAGGTTAAAACATATATTCTCTCTCTCTCACACACACACACACACACACACACACACACACACACACACAGGTTTCCTTTTTTGTGGGGACTCTCCATAGGTGTAATGGTTTTTATACTGTACAAATCGTATTTTCTATTGCCCTACACCAACCCTACACCTAAACCTACCCCTTACAGGAAACTTTCTGCTATTTCAGATTTTCAATATACTCCATTCTGTGTGATTTATAAGCTTGTTTCCTCATGGGGACCAAAAAAAAAAAATGTCCACACAAGGTCAAAATTTACTGGTATTACTATACTTGTGGGGACATTTGGTCCCCATAACGTGGTGAATACCAGGTACACACACACAGTCTCTAAAGGCAGCTGTCAGATGCATACACTCAATATCTCACCGTTGATCTAAAAGTGATGCAAATCCTTCATTTCCGCTGTTCTGTTTTGCATGTTGAACCTGAAGTAGTACGATTCTCCCGTGAAAGACCATTGTAAAAACTTTATGGGTTTGTTAGGGTTAAACCTTTTAAAATATGTGCCTTTGCCTTTATTTACCAAAGTGTTCCCTACTTTGGTAAATAAATATGCTGGCCAAACCAAAGAGTGACTTTGAAAAACAAAACATGACTGCTTCTAGTGGTCAGTAGAGAAACTGCAGTATGACAGACAACATGATGAACCAGGTGCTATTAAGAAATTAACATGGTAATACATAAAACATTTATTTTATTAAGACCTAGAAGAGCTAGATTAAAGCTATGTCCTAATCTGTATATACAGCATGCACATACATTTTGTTTAGTGAATTTCAATGAGTGTTTCCCTTCCATTTGTTCATAATTACAGGATAATAATTAAAGCAGATGTTTTGGTACAAGTACTAAGACAGGTACTAATCTAGGAGTAAATGGATTTAAAAGATTACACTTGTTTACAAAATATATTTAGTGTTTTATTAGTTGTCGCCAAAGAGACTCTGAACAGACAGATGTTTCACGATGACTTTACAGCACTCATAAAGAGCAATATCTATCTCATGAAATAGCTTAAAGCAGAGAAACCAAGAAGAATACATTTTCTTTAAAGATTTATTTATATGTTTATGACTTTTCGAGGCCTTTCAAAATTCCCTGATATTTTGAGGATTTCCATGACCTGTTCCAAGGACAAAGAAAATACACTTTGTTTTAAACCTTATTACTGGTTTAGATCCAACACATTCAAAACAGCTTTCCTCTATTACACAAAACACACTAACAAACCAAATCCTCAGAGGCTTTTCCCACACATTTAACTGTCTAACACAAAACACAAACATGTTCAAAAAAGGAAAAATCATCCCACTGTTTACACATGTACAGTACAAACAGCAAAGTCATCTGTCAACTAGTCAGATTCACTCTCCTGTCATGCTTTGCAAAGATAAAGCTGGAATATTTTGGTCAAATGATATGCTAATTAGTGCATGCTGCTATTAAAATTAGAGAAGGCTGAAAACCGTTATAATGACAGACTACACAAACAATCATGATTAAAATGAACGCACATCACTTTAAAATGGATTGCACAAAATGTTTTTTAAAAATACAATCCTAAGACATTCAAACTTTAGAAATGTATTTTGAATCCACTTTTAAAAAATACTGTTACTTAAAAACACCAACTTAAAATTATGGTTACAGAATTCCATGACAGATTTAATTAAGACAGATTTACTAATCTTCATGTCATTGCAAACCTGTATGAATACTCTGGAACATTAAAATTGACTGAAAATCTTACCTTACACTGTTGCTATAAAATGAACCAACGGTGTTTGGTGTTAACATGCAATTTCTGAACTTTCAGTAGTCCATTTAAACATTTCAGAGAAGATTATGAATAAATAACTGTTAACGTCACAAAGCAAAGGCGAAATGCAATAGTACTGAACTTGAAAAAAAAATGGCTTCAATGTTTTTTGATTGAATTTTGATTTATGTATGTAGTCAAACAAACCACTTTCATGATACTTTTATGTTCTTTATCTGTCATTTTGGAGCTTGCTTGACAGGCCAAATCCCCATTCACTTTAATTTATATGGAAAATAGCATACAAAATATTCTTCAAATATATGCCTGTTGCATTCCATTGAAAAAAAAAATTAATAAGAGTTTGGAATGACACAAGTGTGAATAAATGATAAAAGAACTCTAATTGTGGGCTAACTATGGAAATGTAAACATTAAAAAGTTGAAACACCTATGCATACACAAAACCCCGCTTACATGCACATTTTTTTAGTGAGTTTTTTCCTGCTCCATTTCATTACTGTGAAAACAGGCTGAAAGGCACACACTACAGAAACCTTTGACTTTGACAACTGCTCCTGTAGAGGGAGAGCGAGGACACCAGCAACACCAGGGATATATCTGTGCTACTGTGACCACACTAAGTGTAATAAGAGATGTCTCTAAAAAGGCAGGTTCAGGTCAAGTTACACATCAGATACACTCAGATCCTTTTAAATGACATTTTTAGTACATTCTTAGTCTTCGTGTACTCATATTAGGCTTTGGTATTTTTCTTAACAAATAAAGCCGCATGCAATATTCTCTATTCATCATTCTGCATCATTGTCACTTGTATTGTAGTATTTTTCATCTGTAAATCACTTTGGAAAAAGCATCTACTAAATGAATAAATGTAAATGTCATTGTTCATGCTGTAAGTCTGTCTGTAGTTTTGTGTTTAGTGCTACTTTGAAAGAGCATTGGCACTAATCCAAAGTTTAGGATTAAACAGTTTTAAACTGAGGATTAGACTGCAGATTTGATGCTGATCCCATGTTGGTTTGTATTGGACAATCAAGGATGGTCAAAAGTGGATGATGTAATCAACTGCCGCCTTCTGGGTTTCAGCTTCAGAGAGCCATAGCGAGGCTTTAAAAACAATACAACATCAATTCAGTTAATTTTCAGGAAGGGGTCCTTCAGTGGGGTCTGAAAGTCTGAGACCACCAGGGAAAATGTCTGTATTTTATGTTCTGCTTTACATTATGATATAATTGAACATAAAATGTTTGCATGTGCAAATGTACCTCTTTGCGTGCTGCTTTGGCACGGGCGAGTTTCACACTCTGAGATCTGCGCAGACCCTTCTGCACTGACGCCTCGTCTTCGGAGAATACTCCATCTGTTTCCTCCTCATGCCCCTCCCCTGCTTGTTTATATGGCTCTGTTGGAGCAGATGCACAGAGGAAGCAATAAAGATCTCAAACAAGAGGAACTCAACCTTGAAGGATTGGTTTACCCAAAAAATGAAAATTCTGTCATCATTTACTCAACCTTGTGTTGCTCCAAACCCATATTGTGAATGTGTGGAACAGATAAAAAAATTAATTTTCCATACAATCACAACGAACGGATTCTGAAGTTTTAAAGCCTCATAAAGGATGCAAAAGTGCAATAAAAATGATTGGAATATAGTGAAAAAGTTGCATGGAGCTTAATTATCATCAGTCTCTTTTCACTGTAAGTTCAGTTTTCTTTTGTCCTTGAAAGAAAGTCATATTTTCATTTTAGTTTTTTTTTTACTAATGGTTTTTAATTTGTTTTTTGGTTACATGTACTGATTTACCAGCTGAACTTTCCATCAGGATTGCTTTTCAATCTTTGTTCTACCACCAGAGGGAGACATAATAATTATTATCTGATGACAGACAATGTGCTCCACTATTGTTCATTTACCCTTGAGGTTTAAAATGCTAATTTTGACTCTTATTACAGTTCATTTGTTTCTTTAGTTTAATTTATTTAAATCAGTATGCAGTAATTTTTCATAATTACACAATCAATCATTTACCATTATATAATCATCTGTGATGTCATTAAAAGAGAAGTTCACCCAAAAATGAAAATTTGCTCAAATTTACTCACCCCAGGCCATCCAAGATGTAGATGAATTGTTTTTTTCATCCAAACATATTTGGAGAAATTTAGCATTACATCACTTGCTTTACATCAATGCAGTGAATGGGTGCCGTCAGAATGAGAGTAGTTGATAAATAATCAACAAGTTACAGAAGTAATCCACAAGCTGCGTGTTTGTAATAAATCCATTGTTAAGCCATTGGCGGATGGACTTTTTTATTGGACTCTCATGAACTCTGATTCTGATGGCACCCATTCACTGCAGAGGATCCATTGGAGAGCAAGTAATGCTAGATTTCTCCAAATCTGTTCTGATGAAGAAACAAACTACATCTACAATATCAGCCTGATGGTGAGTAAATTTCCAGCAAATTTTTTGAGCTATTGAGCTATTCCTTTAACACATATTCAGTACTCACCAGAATCAGCAGCGCTAGGGTTAGCAGGCTGCAGGGCCCGTCGGTTGAGGTTGGAGAACGCTGATTGTTCA
The DNA here is from genome assembly GCA_021397915.2 of Tor tambroides. NCBI lineage: Eukaryota > Metazoa > Chordata > Actinopteri > Cypriniformes > Cyprinidae > Tor > Tor tambroides. The sequence goes on from JAFVLL020033998.1 coordinate 17,766, forward strand.
GAGGGTAACTGCGTCAAATCTGGAATACTGAAACTCCTCAGACGTTCACTGATGGCACCCTGTCCCTGTGACATGAGTCATGTGATCAGCTAATGATCCATTGAACATGGTGCACTAAGTAAACAGAAATCAAGAACCAAAAAGTTGTGGCTAACTTTATAATACACAAAGACATCTTTTATTTAACTTCCCAGTTAATAATGGTCTAATAATGTGCTGGCGACAGGTTAAAGCAGATTGAAAAAGAAAGCGAGTTACCTGGGCTACGTGCAGCAGCTACTGCTGGAGATTAGTTTAGCATGTAGACAGAAAGAGAAAGGAAACAGGAAGATTTGAACTAGACTTTTACATTTTCTGAAGAAAACGTAAGTGATGCATGTCTATGATATTCTTGTTTCTAGATAAGAATCTCGATAAAAACAGTAGAGCTTAGCAAAAACAGACGAGCCTTATCAAAAACAGAAGAGCACTAGTGATTTAGATCTTTTTTAGGAACCAGACATGGCCAGAGAGCAAATTTGATTTTGAAAAAGCAGTCAAGAGAACAAAAGAGGCCACAGTGAAGAGCACATGCAATTTTTGCAGTGCATTTTGTGTGTGTGTGTGTGTCTGTGTGTGTGTGTGTGTGTGTATTAGCAGAACGATATAAGTTTCCAAAAAATTATTTCTGAAGGATCTTGTATCACATGACACTGAAGATTAGAGTAATGGCTGCTCCGTTATTACTGTATTTTTCACCAAATAAATGCAGCCTTTGTGAGCATTTAACTAACAAAAGTTCTTTAATATTTCTTAAAATCTGGTATACCCTTTCATATAAATCCTTTTTATTTTAAGTTTATAACAGCATAACAGAAATGAAAGTAAACAATGAATCACAAAAAGAAGTAATGTATCAATGCAAAACAATGTTTCTGCTTACATGGAATGAATGCCGTTAGCTGACCAAATCAGCTTAGTTAGCTAGGCTAGCTCAAATGCCTAGTGTAAACAGTGCATTAGTGTACGAATGAGCACGTGTGTTCATGCAATACCTTCACAGCAGCAGAGACAGCAGCAGCAGCCGCGATCGTGAGACCCTGACGCCCGAAATTCACCATGGTCTCATAACTCCTCTCTCTGGCCTGAACGATATATTCATCAATCTCCTGAAAAACAGAACGTGAAACAGTCAATAAATCTATCATTTAAATTCACTCTTAGCCTCCAACTAGGAGTTGTTTGACAACAAACAATTACAGAGGGCCGGGTACAAAATATGCAGGCACAGTTAAACGAACCGTGCATTTTATTGTTAGTTCATAATGATCATGCAATCGAGACATCCAGCTAACCCAATCCATCTGTTTATCTCTTAACATCATTTATGTAATCCTCTTGATTCTATAATGCATTTCAGTATGGCTATGTGTTAACTGTCAGTGAACGCCTATTCCCAGGGAACCTGATGATGTGTTTAGGTCATTACCCTCTCTTTGGATGCCAGCATAGGGTGTAGGAACTTCCTGTAGAGGACGCTGGCTCCTCTGGTGTAGGGAGACAGCAACCAAAAGACGAAAGCCATTTTCAGTTCATAGTAAACTGGAAACCTGAAACAGTCAAATGCAATCAATGTGAAAACAGAGGGATGACGGCAGACAAAAGAATAAATTTGATTCATGCATTCTCTACGATTTCAGTCTCTTGGACCTCAGGTTTGGTGGATCGATATAATGAAACTACAGCTGTTTAATAGACTGAAATTGAAAGTCAATAATTTACCAAAATATTTTAATACATTTTTATATACACTACAATTCAAAAGTTTTAGATCAGTAAGACTTGTAATGTTTTTAAAGAAGTCTCTTATGTTCATCAAGGCTGCATTTATTTAATCAAAAATACAGAAAAAACCCCAGTAATCTTGCAAAATGTTATTACAATATAAAATAATGGTTTCTATTTTAATATACTTTAAAGTATAATATATTTCTGTGATGCAAAGCTGAATTTCCATCGGCCATTACTCCAGTCTAAAGTGTCACATGATACTTCAGAAATCATTCTAATATGCTGATTTATTATCAGTGTTGGCAACTGTTGTGCTGCTTAATATTTTTTTGGAACCTGTGATACTTTTTTTCAGGATTATTTGATGAATAAAAAGTTAAAAAGAAGAGCATTTATTTATAATAGAAATCTTTTGTAACAATATACACTACCGTTCAAAAGTTTGGGGTCAGTAAATTTTTATTCTTTCTTTTTTTGTAAGAAATTAAACCTTTTATTCAGCAAGGATGTGTTAAATTGATAAGAAGTGATAGCAAAGATTTATATTCTTAGATTTATATTTTGAATAAATGCTGTTCTTTTAACTTTTTATTCATCAAAGAATCCTGAAAAAAGTATCGCAGTTTCCAAAAAAATATTTGGTAGCACAACTGTTGCCAACATTGATAATTCTAATAATAAACCAGCATATTAGACTGATTTCTGAAGGATCATGTGATACTTTAGACTGGAGTAATGGCTGATGGAAATTCAGCTTTGCATCTCAGAAATAAAATATACTTTAAAGTATATTAAAATAGAAACCATTATTTTATATTGTAATAACATTTTGCAAGATTACTATTTTTTCTGTATTTTTGATCAAATAAATGCAGCCTTGATGAGCATAAGAGACTTTTTTAAAAAACATTACAAGTCTTACTGATCTAAAACGTTTGAGCAGTAGTGTATTTATTTTATTTTTTATTTATTGTTATTTGTTTCTTTATTATTTATATTATGTTTGTTTGTTTGTTTACTTTATTTATAAAGCACATTTCACACAACTCTAGGTTGACCCAAAGTGCTGTACAAAAACTATAATCAAAACCAAAAATAAAACAAACAATACACTCTTACATCAGACAAAAACTAAGCCTCATTAAAGGTTACTGAAAAGAGGTGTTTTTTAAGTAAATGCTTAAAATATGACAAGGAGGATACAGTTCTAATAGAAACAGGTAAGTTATTCCAGAGACTAGGACCTGCAACGGCGAAGGCTCGATCACCTCGACGTTGTAGTCTTGTTCTTGGAACAGTAAGGAGGCCAGAATTACAAGACCTCAGAGATCTAGAAGGATTGTAGTTAGAACAAACCTCTGTGAGATACAATGGGGCCAGGTTGTGTAATGATTTAAAAACAAAGATTAAGACTTTAAAAATGATTCTGCACTTAATTGGTAACCAGTTTAAAGAAATTAAAATGGGCGTGACATGATCGAACCTTCGTCTGCCGGTCAACAGCCTAGCGGCAGCATTTTGAACCCTCTGTAAACGCTTCAAACAAGACTGGCTTATACCATAATATAAAGAATTACAGTAATCAAGACGAGATAGAATAAATATGTGAATAATCTGTTCAAACTGCTTTACTGAAAGAAGAGACTTCAATTTTGCTACACGCCGCAAATGAGAAAAGCTAGATTTAACTACAGCATTAACTTGCTTCTCAAACGTCAGGTTTGAGTCAAACACAACACCAAGGTTCTTTGCACAGGAAGTAGTGTATTTGGAACAATACCCAAGATCAAATGCATGATCATCATGAGATTTTAGACCAAACATAATAATTTCTGTTTTATTGTCATTTAAAACCAAGAAATTTAGTTTGAGCCAGGTTTGTAATTCAGCTAAGCAAGCCATATTAAATTAATTATATTTAACAAGGAGTGTCATTTTTCTTAAAAAAATTGATTTGATTTATAGATTATTTTTTCATTACAGAATAAAGGAGTTAACATCATAATTTGTAAAACTGCAATGTACATTTTTAATGCCACTTTTTTTCAATACTAGTACACTGCATACAACTATCCATGCAAATAAAATTGATCTAATTTAGGAAAACCCGTGCCAGCAAAATAAGCAGAGCTGATCTTTTTTTTTTTTTTAAATGTCACAAAACTAATGAAATGCACTGGAATTTAACCGAACTGAAACTGAACCTAACAGACTGGTTCCTCTAACTGGCCTGAGGAAAACAAATGGAGCTCACCATCTGCAACAGATAAAAGCCCTTTTCATGTACCACAAAGGCTAGACAGTGAAAAGTCATACAATGGAGAAGAATGGCAAAATGTTAATAAAACCACTTGATGCAAAATTACTCCATGCAATCCATTAACAATTATTCACTGGCCTCTTTCCAGACTGTGTGTGTGTATATTTACCAAGCCAAAGAAAGGTCTGTGATGGTCTCCACCACTGTGTAAAGAGCAAACACAATCCAGTACATCATCCATCGCACCTGTCAAACCACAAATGCAAACACAAAATATCTGTTGGAGGTATAGAAGAGCTGCTTACAAAAACTTACCATGTAAGTACTATAATATATGACTATTATTCATTCACTATATGATACACATTATAATGCAATGGCATCACATCATGTACCGTGGTACAGTCACTGTATTTTTTTGTAAGGAGAGAAACGGAAGTAGCTGGAGGAGACCACAAACAGGACACATATGGTGGAAGAAATGTATTAAATTGCTAAACAGCTTAGGGTTTAGTTACTGACAGCCTCTGTCAGATACGAAGAGTAACCAGGATATGCAGACAGTGAAGCTAGAGCTTTCCATATATTCTGGCTATTAACATTCTCTAAACTCAAATATTAATATGTGAAGAATCAGTAGAGCATTAATAAAAATATGCATGCGCATTTATATGAATTGTGTACTCACATATTCTTTTACATTCTTGGATTTGACAGCTTTAAAGGAGTAGTATGCAGGATACAGCGTTCCAAATAAAAGACTGTGATAAAATACATACAGACATACGGTACACATTAGACATGATTTATATTCAAAAATATCATGCACCTGTTATTTGCAAGCAAACAAATAAAGGATGGCAAACTAACAGTTCAACGCCTAACCAATCAAAATTTAGATACACTGACAGAAAAATGTAAGATATACTGATATATCTACCTAGGTTATCAGCCAGTTTTTTTTAGTTTATTTTTGCATGCAGATTATCTTTGCCTTCATCTAACACTTAGTCTTTAAAAAGTCTAATCATTTAATTTAATATAAACACAGTAAATAATTTAGTAACACTGTTAAATCTCGAATTTAATATCTTTTTTTCATATTGTACATGACTAAATTCACTTAAATTCATTTAAATTGACTGATCTTAGTTTTCAGTGTTTTATTTTAAATGTATTTAGACAAAATGTTGTAGAATTCAGTCATTTATCAATTATCGGCCATTACATGAAATGAATTATTAGCTATAACAATAAAATAATTATCAGCTTATCTTATCAACCATAATTTGAATATCGGTAGATCCCAATGAACAATCTTATATTTGATGATAATCCATCCAGATGGCAAATCCAGCCTTTGCCTTTGGTTACAGACCTACTCAAATATTAAAACTGGAACATTGATTATTCAAAATGCTCTATTTATTGTGATGGGTGAGACTGAAATCCCGTTGTTGCTGGGGGTTTTTTCCAAAGAGGTGTTCACTTCGATACATACACACAGTAAATTCACTGCTTTCACCGTAACTGGCTTGTGTCCCTGATCCATTTATTTTCGAGTAGCTATGGGAACGACATCACTGCCTGATACCGTCTAAAGTTATGTGTGATCATGGGTGTGTGTGTGTGTGGTGAGGGACTGTTGGATGGATTCCATTCATTGCGTAACGTTTCTCCACTCTAAAACATCTCTACCATAAAGCAAAATAAGTGCTGAAGTCAAGAGCAGAGGCCATCTCTTAACTTAAAACAGTGAAACTGTTTGTAATTAAACAACTTCAGCATCACCAAGTCACTATTTCCAAACACAGCCTGCCTTGCTTTTACTACTAGTCAGAAGAAAGTGTTTAAACGTCGAATGCTGTACGAACACATTAGAGTCACAATGGTTTAGTCATGCATTTCCTATTACGCTGTTCTCTGGGAGAACTCGTGAGGGTAAAAAAAGAAGGGAAAGAATAAGAATGAGTGTGTGTGAGAGAGATGTTACTGCACATCTCTAAAACAGCCAGGCCTTGTTTGCCGACAAGTAATTCATCATTTTAACTTACAGTAAGAACGTTTCAAAAGAACTTTAGACTTTGAAACCTACTATATCCTACTATATATAAATGTATTTCTATCAGTGACGACCAGAGACCTTTATCTCTTATATTGTCAGTACACTAAAGATAACCAAACCCATAGCAAACAGCACCTAGTGAGATGAGGCACTGAATGTGCTTTGCTGTGCTGACCTTTTCCACAAAGAAAGGGACACACCTACATTACAGTCTAGCAGGAAAACAGCAGACAGGGACTTTGAATAAAGCAGGTCTTCTGCCAAAAACATGATGAATTTTCTGCTCTACTCCACTACGTCAGCAAAATTGATGTAGTTTTTTTTTTTCTTCTGCATAATCTGTGAATTTTTATTATGGTTGATTCAGAGGTTCCTACACTTTCTTACCAGTGAATTTCCAAGATTTTTCCATGACTTTTCCTATGATTTGCGATGGCTGGATAAGGTTTTTGTGCACTCACAAATAGTAGTTTCCAGCCTACTAAATACTTCAGATCTGAGCATAACTATACATACATATTGACTTTAAACATTTACATGACATTTTAAAATTGTATTCATTTCCATTACTTTTCTGGGCCTGGAAATTAAGCTTTTAAATGGTATATTCCAGATTTTTCAGGACTGTGGGAACCTTGTTGGTAGTGAAAATATATAAAATAAGAATACTGCAGAAATTTAGTAAACGTAACAGTGTTATTTATTATACTGGGGGACAAAATATTATACTTTATGCACGTTTTTTTTTCTTTTTAATCCTGACCAACAGCAAATAAACTAACTGTTACAATTTGCTTTATGTACTTATAATACTGTTTTGTATTGTAACTTTGTAGATACAGAGACAGTACAGTATGCATAGATGTCATCTGTATGAACTAAATGCACAGTCAGCAGTTTTACTAATGCACTTTAAGCTCAGAAACGCAAATAGTTTTCAATAAATACTCACACGATGACCCTAGATATAATCCAAGACACCATCTTCCAACCTGTTGAACTTTTAAGTTATAAGATTCGCTGCAGGTCCACTCCAGAGGCATAAACTATAACGTTAAACTATAACTAATAATAACTTCGTTCTCGCTTCTCCAACCGCTAAAACTCAACAACTGAGTTACTGTTTTAAACGCATGCTTCCTGATATCCACAAGTTTGCAAGATGACATCGTTATCTGACGAATAACCCACTCGTTTCAGCTCTTGTCTTCTCTCTACATGATGTTCCGTTGTGTTACAAGTGTATGTAACGTTATTGTTTTCCTCTTCGCCTGTCCTTTTCAGACTAGGGACGATGTCACTTTTGATCGATGGCACGACTGACCACTGATTGGACGGAGCCTCTGGTTTGTCCCGCCTTCTGCGTTTACTGATTGGACTACTCACTCAGCGCCAAACAGGGTCACAGGGCGGAGCTGCTCATCGCTTGCACGCTGTTTGCGTACTAGGATAGGAATGATTAAGTTCAAAACAGGTAATTTGGAAACGTTTTTTTATTTGAAGATGTTAAATGCTCTTCAATGGATGGGTGCACAGACACATTGATATTTTTTATTTTTGAAAATGAACGTATTGTCGTGTAGTGATTTGGCATCTTTCGGCATCCTTTAGAAGTACACTTGCATATAGATGACCTCAAAGCTAAGAAGCAGACTGAAAGCATCAAAACTCCAGGTTATCTTAGTGGAAATGCACTGTAGGTAATTTCCAGTTAAAAGATCCCCCTGACAGACATCCATAAGGCGATTTTTTTGGTTCCTGAGAGAAATCAAATATATTTTTATTGTTGCAATAATGTAGGTTAGTTATATAATAGATGGTAACTGTAAATGCAACATTGTCTGGTCCTATGAATGAATACACATAAAGATGATGCAACAGAAATTTAATGCATTGCTAAACAATGAACAACAGCTGCAGATTTTCTGCCACATCTGTTTTAGGTTCTCTTAATTTGCCTTGAAGTCAGCTTTGCAGTGTGCATTAGATTGTTAATATGCCCTTAGACGGGAGCAGCAGAGTGGTTAATGGTGATTTTAACCTTTATGTTGTAGATGTTGTATCCCATCTGTGATCCTTTGACCCACACTGAGAATAGAAATGAAAAATGTATTATTCTAGTACACTGGCCCCAAAGACCACCCTTAAGGAAACCTGGTCTTTAGTCCCATTGTACCATGTTATAGAAAAACTGTGTATGAGGGACTAAACAGGGTCAGTCCATCTCAAGTGTTTTTTTTTTTTAAATTTCACTTGGTTTAACCACACAGCAGATTCTTGTTAACTTAAAGGGATATTTCGCCCAAAAATGATTTTTTTTTCAAGGAAACTACCACGGTCAAGGCACAGAAATGCAGTAAGTACATCAGTAAAACAGTCTATGTGACATCAACCGGAGTTTTCCGAAGCTACGAAAATACTTTTTGTGCACAAAGAAAACAAAAAATAACGACTTTATTCAACAATTCTTCTCCTCCATTATGGAGAGTATCACAATGCATGCACGTGATCGGGGGCGCAACTGCATGTTTGCTGAGGGGTATGCAAGATCAGTGTTGGTGCCCCTGTATTCTATCCCCTAACACTAACTTCCATAGAAAACTTTCTGCAAATCAAATGGAAAATTTGACCACTAGATGGCAGCAGAGGATCATTCATTGTCTCATTTAGCCTACCACTTCCATTCTATAATATAGCTCTTTTCACGTTTTATTTTTGGATTCATATTTAGACATTATAAAATCACTATTATAACATTCAAAACATTGTTTTTTTTCAGAGTTCAGCATTGTTTTGTGCTGAAGTATGAAGTAACAAGAATTTTCAAAAACATTCAAATCTAATTGAATCATGCAAACAGAGTCTTTGCACACAAATGACCTATTTTGAATTCAAAACAGCAATTTTCGGCTAAAGGTGGCTAATTTGTATCCTTATTAACAATCTTTTCAGTTCCTCTCAAATGTAAATCAAACGTCCGTTCACAAACATGTTGCAACTTTTTATTTATTTATTTTAAACAATAGAGGTACACAGAAATGAACTTATATTGACCTTAATCACTTCCCTCTTAGACAACAACGTTAAATGTTGAATGACTTCATGACTTACACTGAAAAAAATAATAGGGTAAGCTTACCAATTTCTGTTCGTTCACATGGACATCGCTGTCCTCATTTTAATGCATTGTTTTTTAATTCCCCTTTGTCTTTTCTGTTCTGTGCCCAAGAATGTTTCCCTCGTTTCATTTTAGTGTGACCGTGTCTGTGACAGAATGTGTCCAAAGGTGAGCGGTTATACTCGGTTTATAATAAATACATTTTTGAACTAATTAAAAATACTAAAAACCATTAAATAAAAATGTTTCATTACATTAACTTTAACAACTAAGTTTTTGATTATTTATAACGTTTTGTTAAAAAGATTTTCACAGAATAATTTCGGCAAAATGGCACCCCCCATGAGCGGTGCCCCATGCGCCGCATATACTGCATACCCCGCACTGTGCGTGATACTGCTGACGTAAAACCTGCATGTGCTGCGCCTTGTTTATGTGCAGAGGAAAGCATGCACATGCTTCGTGGTACTTTCCATAATTGTGGTGGATGGTTACTCAGTGGAGAAGAATTGTTGAATAAAGTCATTATTTTTGTTTTCTTGGCACACAAACAGTATTCTCATAGCTTTGTAAAATTCCGGTTGAACCACTGATGTCACATGGACCGTTTTACCAATGTCCTTACTGCGTTTCTGTGCCTTGACTGTGGTAGTACCCTTGCTTTCTATGGAGGGTCAGAAAGCTCTCGGATTTCATCAAAAATATCTTAATTTGTGTTACAAAGATGAACGAAGGTAAGTAGTATAGCGTATGCAGAACATGCAGAAAATTCAGGTTTGAGACCAAGAGAGAGTGCAATTCTTTAAAATACACATTTTAAGAAAGATTCTCAGTTTGTATTTCTAATTTTTTGTCTGTTCCAGGTAATGCCACCTATACAGACAGTCATTAGAGTAGAACTTTTCCTTACATTTTATTACTTTCCCAATAGCTGTCATAAATGTAACTATTTTTTTTTTTTTTTTTTTTTACAGATTACCACTGTTTAGGCCTATTAT
>JAFVLL020033999.1:0-29728 GCA_021397915.2 Tor tambroides
GTCCGATCTTGCCCGTGGTAAACTTTGACTTTGGGGGACGGGTGTTAATTGATCTTGGCAACTAAAAGGTGCAAATTTGAATTCTGCCGTTCTTGGATTATAATTAAACCCGCTCTTGCATTGCAACATTAACAGCTCTTGCTCTCTCGGAAAAGATCAAACTTATCCGGGCTTGTAAATATTACAGCATATTGAAATAGGTCAGTGTTTGTCGCAACGTTACACACATGCTGGCGCACAAGGTACAGTCACACTGTACAGGAAGTAGGACAAACCACACGCAGCTCCTGTACACCTGGGACGGGACAAAGTCTTCGATGTAGTATGCGTGCGTGCGTGCGCGTACGTGCTGTCCTGCGAAGAACATGCTTGGTTTCCCTCCTGGTCCCACATTCGATGGTAACCGTGAAAAGAAAAGCTAATTAACTCTTGTCCAATTGTTTTTGATAGCAATCATGCCCAGCGATCCTTATCAACACAAGCTGACACACACTGCACATGCATAATAACTCCAGTCTGTCACTATCACAGCTGATCCAGGATCAGCTGCCGTGTTGTATTGAGTTGGCTATAAAAAGCAAAACCTTATCCTCAATCAGCACTCTCGCTCTGCTTTATAGCGTATGATCTGTGGGCAGCTGGTGGCGTATTCACCGGCCTTATTCACAGGTTGTTCGCGTGCGAGAAAAGCTTATAATAAACATAATGAGCTAGAGGTGGCACTCTAGTGTAACATCACATTATGAATATGTGGTAAAATAATGAAGAACAAATAATTCTATTAGCCCTCCATGTGCTTCTGAGTGAAGAAACCAGCTTGGAGTTTGCAAAGTTGTCATCTTTATTATTAATTAGAGAGAAATGTTTAAATGCGCTACATTTTATAGTTTCATGTCATAATGCTTTTTTTCCTGTAGTGATTATGATTTGAAGAGAATGAGGCTTTGGAGGCTTGTCCTAATTTTGATTTAAAATAAGGCAGCACAACCTATTCTATTCGCTTTAGCATGAAGCAAAGAGCCTGTGCGCAACAGAAAATCAAATAGTGAATCAGCCAAACAGCTTCTGCCTAGGTAACTGCAATTTCTGCATTGTTCATCAGTGCACATTGTTCTGAAAGTACTAGAAATGTTTTTGTAAACCTTCATTAAAACACAAAAGCTTTCTCCACTTTTAAAATGATTTTTCTGTTCTGCTGATGTAACCAAGCGTGCATGTGTAGGGAAAAATAATAACAATAAAATCCAATAAGAACTGGATGAAATCACAATTTCCTACATCATGAAACTGAAATTACAATGAATAATATTTAAATGTGAAAAAGGTCAACAAATGACAGAGAGGGGGAGTGTTCAGGAGAACCTGTTTGAAAACAGTTATTAGGTGGGACTAGATGGAGAGAAATGACACACTTTGCCCTTAAAAATAAGTTAAAGTGCATAATTGTGCTGAAATAGGATCAGACATGTTATAAGCTACCTTTGCTGAAGAAGTCAAGTCATCTACTAGTACATACAGTACAACTACTAACTTAACTACATTTTGTCAGCAGCAGAGCAGTAGCTAAGCACTTTTCATAACACAGTTTTTCACGTGCCATGCAACTTTTCCCAACAATTAGTGGTGTAAAGAAAAAAAAACTGTATTAATGATATTTTTATGTCACATAGAATTGTGCAAACATTTTTTTAGTCAACAAGCACTCATAAAGCACTGATTTTAGTGATTCAGTTCATTTGTTTAGATGGTTAATTAAGATTAACAGGTCAAATACAATTCACAGATTAATTTTGATTTATTTTACATGTTTCTTTTGATACTGCGTTGATATATATATATATATATTGCAGAAAACTGAATCTGAGAGAGATAAAAACAAACAAAAAAAGCGGAACTCAGATGGTGTGCTGCTATAAATAAACGCTGAGAATATTATAGAATTGTCCACTTTTTTTTCCACAGTTGACATCACGTTGTGTGTCAAGTGGTTTGATTTGCTTCAATTTTAGCAGGCAGATAGCAGATACACTGTTAACCGATGTGCATTAACACTCAGGAACATGTAGGAACATTGGGGGAACATAGAGGTGTTAGCGAGTGTGAGAGCGTAGAGAGTGCCAGTGTGAGCGAGGATAGAGGGGGAGAGAGAAACGAGAGCAGGGAAAAAGAGAGAGAGGCCGAGAGAGGAGAGGGCCCTTTTACTGCATGTTTTCCGAGCTCTTATTGAAGGACTGGCAAATGAAACTAATGACTCAGAACTGTGACTCAAACTGTCTGGTAATCAAATCCTATCCACAGAAAAGCACTTGACATGAGCAAACATACGCACGCAGACACGCACACACACAAAACATGCCACATTTTCTTGTGATCACCATTGCCCCTGACAAATCCCTGTATTATTGCGCTGAAAAAAGCCCATCCGCTGCCCACAATCGTTCTCCCACACTACACAATCTCTAACAGCCACGCTCCAGCGTTTCACAGCTTCACAGCTGTCCTGCTCGCGTTTCAGATATCCTATCGCAACCTCCGTTCTCATGGCATGGCGTCCGTCACCGTGTTATCGGTTTGTCCAGCTCGTTTTGTAAGATCCACGGTGTTTTGCGCTCTGGCTGTTGGCAGACGCTTTTCTACAGCCACTTTGTGTTTTAACGTGTTTTATTGCAGTGGTTCTCAACTGGTGGGTTGTGACCCAAAAACAGGCTGCTGGTCTGTTATGATAAAGTCGTTTAGAACAGGGAAAAAACTATGCTAAAAGTAAATCATAAAATGCAACCACATAACACAGCCCTGCAATCCTGATTCTGCTGATTTGCAAAAATATTACCTAATTTGATGATGCTGAGTTTAAAAATAGGAATAAAAACTTTCCATCATGTAGATTTTTCAAATGATATATGTGACCCTGGACCACAAAACCAGTCATAAGTAGGCTATCATGGGTATATTTGTAGCAATAGCCAAAAATACATTGAACGGGTCAAAATTATCGATTTTTCTTTCATGCCAAAAATGATTAGCATATTAAGTAAAGATCATGTTCCATGAAGATATTTTGTAAATTTCCTACCATAAATATATCAAAACTTAATTTTTTACTAGTAATGTGCATTGCTAAGAACTTAATTTGGACAAATTTAAATGTGATTTTTTCAATATTTTGATTTTTTTTTTTTGCACCCTCAGATTCCAGATTTTCGAATAGCTGTATCTCAGCCAAATATTGTCCTATTCTAACAAACCATACATCAATGGAAAGCTTATTTATAAGCTTATTTATTATACAATCTACAAAAGAGTGGAAAAAGTGGAAATCAGAATTAGGCATGTGTTCAGAATCATTCAAACGTGAAAATTGGCTGGGAATTAAACAAATAGTTGTAATCTGGCTCAGAGGAAGAGAAATCATGTTTTTGTGGCAGTTTTTCTGTTGATTAAGAGATAATACAATGGTTACAAATGGTCGTCGCATCAAAAGCATCATATTTCGTGAGAAAGTGTGACATGCTCAAGCAAAACAGGCACTATTTTTGGAATCAGCAGCCCAAAATTAGTATGAAACAAGCACTGGATTTCATTCAGCAAATATGATGCAGAATGGTGTAACTGTGCATATTAGGTGCATATTAGATACCTGGATAAAGCTGTCCATGACCAACACATTCATCTCAATGGAGCTGGAAATACATGGCATCTTTGTTCATGGGTCTTCAGTTCACCAGGTTTTGTTTTTTTCAGCTATCATCTGGGGCATAAACATGATTATTCATTCTGGAGACAACATGGATTGACTGATGGCACCATAAGAACACCAAGATCTTAACAGGAAACTCTTCTATGCTGTCAAAAACAGCAGTCAGTGAGAAATATAAATCCACTTCACGCTTTTAAGAGCCTCCAAAAACAATTTAGGCTCTGGTGAAGCATCTACTATAATCAAACATTTGTCGCTTGGAAGAGAATACATGGCTATTTGAATGACCATCAATGGAAAATGATGCTCTTTCCAGATGGTACAGTTATGGTATCTAACAGCAGGGGCTAGTAAGGCCATGCTAACCAGTCTAATCTTATAAAAAGCCAGCCTATCAAGTTGTGCGTGCTTGAAGTGGTTTCAGACCCAGATAGATCTTAGACTGTGAACCCTGGGGATCTAAGTGGTCTATATGGTTGTAAAAGCAACCCTACAGCATCAATTACAGTGATGAAACTCATTAGGGGTGTTGATTCTTCTCACAGGAACCTCAGGAAAAGAGCACAGTGCGTTTTTTGAGGGGTAGTGAGAGAAAAACGGCATGGATATAAAACCGGGGGGAGGGGTGCTTAAATATGTCACCTAATTAAAAAGAGTTGCTCGGAAATAAAGCCGTAGAGCTGCGGTATTGTGCTGCAGGAGTGTAGAAATTTATTTGGAGATTACTGGATGATTTACAACAGAACTGCAAAGCCTGCAAGACTAAATATTTAACTCTGTTTAAAAAAAGAAGAGGAGAGCGTGTCAAACAAAAAGTCAAAGAGGACGAATTCTGATCTAGAGTTACGTTGCTTCGTTACTTTACAGTTTAAACAATTAACTCTGATCAACTGCCTCAGGACAAGGCTAGAAATGGACCCACTTGGCACCTGTACGTCCCTGCGGGTGCATTAAAGCGGTAGTGATGAAGCTACTGTCAAACATCAGAACTTAACTCGATAACCCCAGATCAACAGGAGGCTGCTTCCCGCTGTCTTCTGCTGCAATATTCAAACTCTGTGTACGAATACACAAAAACAGAGGGAGATGAAAACAAGAAAAAAAAAGACAGAAAGAATCCCTACTGTACACAAGCGTAAACCCCAGACTTATATCTCTTGCCCTTTCATCCAGCAGCATCACCTCAGCCTTGTGTTCTTCCACCTCCCCATCTCTCTTTCTCTGGCCTGGGGCGAGAGTGTTCGCGGTGTGTAAACGGCCAGTGTTCGTCGACGCCTCATTGCCGCCCATGTTAAAGCAATAAATGCCTGCCACCTACACAGCCCCTGCAACATACGCAAGATCACTCGCTGCGTTGAGCGCCCTGTGCACATCAGTCAGTCTAAATCCAGAGTAACAGCTAAACTCTGACCAGATCCAGAGACTTCACTGCACTGGGATTATATCCAGTTTATTTCCCCCCTCTTACACTACGTCTCGAAATTCAGCTGTCTGTAGAATTTGCTCTGTCCTGACGCTCGGGGTAGACAGAGAAGAGGAAAAAGAATTTGTGATTTGTGTTATGAGCAAAAAAATATATATATCAGGAGATTCTCTGCTGAGTATGTGGTGTCGGACCAGACTGTAACAGACGTTGTGATATTATTGTATTACACAGTTCAATCAATATTAAATGAATGTTCTGGATTAAACACACCTCATATTGAAATAGTATTCATGACCCATTTTATATCCGAAATGTGACGGTATTCTGAGTGAAACTGAATATTCAATGAGAAAAAATGTAGGGCGAGTTTGCAGAAACGCCTGTTTGGCTATAGGTTAACCATTTTACAGAATTGGTCTGAATAATTTGTTCACAAATCAGTCAATGATCTGATTGCAGCAGTTTTATTTTAGTAATATTTACATAGTATTGTAACAGTGTTTTGAATATTAATTTATTTTCATTTTAATTTTAACTTGATTTAACGTGATTTTGTCATTTTTATTTGTTCTTGCTTTTAAACATTTTTATTTCGTTTTAGTTTTATTTTAGTTTTAGTTAGTTTAGTACTTTATCTTAAACTTATTTTATTACAGTTAGTTTACAAGACATTTTAAATGTTTGCTTACATGTAAGTTTATGTTTTAAGCTAATATTTATATTTCAGCTTTATTTCAATTTTAATGACAAACATTTTTTTTTTACAGTTTTTGTTTGTTAACAAATAACAACACTGCGTTGCTGTGGTTAAAGGAATAACTTACCTAAAAAAATCAAATTTGCTGAAAATGTACTCACCTTCAGGCCATGCAAGATGTAGATGAGTTTTTGGGAGAAATTTAGCATTACATCACTTGCTCACAAATGCATCCTCTGCAGTGAATGGGTGCCATCAGAATGAGATTCCAAACAGCTGATAAAAATAAGAACTGCTTTTTATTTCACAAGGCATTAATTGATGGACTAGAGTCATGTGGATTATTTGTGGATTATTGTGATATTTTTATCCATTATTTGGAGTTTCATTCTGACGGCACCCATTCACTGCAGAGGATCCATTGGTGAGCAAGTGATGTAATGCTACATTTCTCAAAATTTGTTCCAATGAAGAAACAGTAAGTATGTAAATTTTCATCCAATTTTCATTTTTGTGTGAACTATTTCTTTAACAGCTCACTGGAGAAAGATTTTCATAAAATAACAAATTTCTGATCCACGCGCAAAGCTATTGTAAGACTTCAGAGGACTTGAAATAGAGCACACGAGTCATACTGCCTACATTAATGATACTTTAATGGTGCTTTTGCATTCTTTTTTGCAAGCCTCTGTTCACTGTAATTGCATGGAAAAGTCAGATAAGTACATTATTTTCTTGCTTGTGCTCCATGTAAAAAAGAAAGTCACATGGGTTTGGAATGACATAATGATGACAGAATTTGTAATATTCCTTTAATGCTATAACACACATCTAAATGTACACTTTAATGCATGGGCTTAACTAAATGTGCTTGTGTGTATGTGTGTGTGTGTGGTAACTCTCTTACCTGATATAATATCCACAGAGGCCAGATGTTTGTATTAAGGTCAAACCCACTGTGAGTACTGTAAATCACTTGATCACACAGCAAATGAAAATCCATCGTATAGTCACCAGGCCAGACATGCCACGGGATAACCTGCGCTAAAGAGACATATTTAAAACAGCTTCCAATGTCGGTTTGGATTTATCTGAACAATTTGAGTAACTGTAGATTTGCTTTTTCTTTTCTCTATAAGAAATTCAAACTTAAATTGTTTTGTGCTCAATACGCAGATCCACAAACAGCTGCATGTAATTGTAAAAATGTGTTTTTTTTCAACGCTCTGTTTCCTTTATTGCTTGCTGATTTGTGGGGCAATTTTCAATGCAGTAGATTTGAGTGTTGACACACATGATGTATGAGGAAGTGCAATGTTGCTCCGCTCTGTGCCGCTAAAAAGATGCTTTAGTCTCTGTGGGAAAAAGGGGAAATGAAAATAGGAAACGTGTTAGTAACTACATTACCAGGAGGCTCGGAAATCAACACTCACTCATCAGTGTCCCTATGGAAACAAAGTGTCATACATTGTAAAACATGATAGGAAGGGATTGTAAATTTATAATAAAAAGTGCTTTTTAAAAATGGTGTGCACAAGTACAGTAGCTGAAATACAAATGTTGAGTTTATGAATAATGAAAACTAAAGAATATAAAGTAAGGTTCAAGGGTTCACACCGAAAATCTGGAACTGCAAATCTCATTTAAAGCTGGGAAAAAAGCACAGGAGGCTCTTTAAAACATTCTCAAATCATGCTGGAAAACATGATCTTCAAGCTTTGTTCACATCAGCTTGAGTGCTGCTGTCATCAAAGCAAAAGGGGGACAAAAGGAAAATCTTCCGTTTCAATAATTAAGTGTTCATCAATTGTTATGCTGATAAAATCATTTTTAATGGAAAAATACATAAATGCAAAATAGGAGCATTTTTTCAAGTGAAGTTTAAACCTCACTGTATATGCCTTATATATAGGTTATATTTTAAATAAAACAGTAAAAAATCAAGGCAAATTAATTCAAAACAATGACAGGGATAGGAAACAAAGACAAATAAGAACAAAAATTAAAGAAAAAATTTGAAATTTTAATATTTATCTATAACAATTTTAAAAGCTGATGTCAAACTGACAAAATAAACACCTTTCTGCATCAGGTGGCTTTGTCCTCACACCTGCTGAGATCTCAACACCTGGTTCTTCTTGCGTTCTGCGACTGTGGAAGATCGCTGTAGTTTCTGAGGGAGGAATAAGTGTTCATTTACAGCAATGTGCAGCCCACTGACCAAATCTCTCATTACAAAAAGCGAGCGATTAGGAAGTTCACCCGCAGGGGACTGAAGCAGAACACATTCACAGAGAGGAAGCAGTAGGCTTTCAAATGAGCCTGCAGTAGCAAACAAGAACCTGCGTTAGTTAACGACAACACACAATACTGTACCACTGCAACCATGAATCACACAGAAAAAAATATTTTCATCCCTTATAAAACAAATACTATGATCTTATCAGAAGGTAAAACTATAGTACTACATATACCATGGTATTGATTGATTACATAATCATATACCATAGTATTTCCATGATTTATGTATTTACATCAGTTTACTTTGGACCACACAACTGATACCATTTCCAATTTTTTTTGTCACTGAAAGAAGTACATAAATACCATATTTATGTACCATAGCATTTACTGTACATGATATTACAAGGAACATCAGAGAATATACAAAAAACATGGTAATGTTTTAATAGCCAATATGTGTGGTACCATATCTAAAAAAACAAAACAAAACAAAGTGAGGGAAAAATATAAGGAGAAAGCTTTGTGTAGGAAGTATATTTTTTTCTTATTCCTTTTTCTTATCTTTAAATTACTGACTTCTTATTAATATTTAGAGGAACAGACTCTGCAGCAGTTAGTCTACACTGTCTTGCGGGCATCTCTTTGAAAATCGACCCTGGACCATCCCGCACTGATCTCTCTGGTTGGGACGCTGGTCCCCTTTACCAGCTCCTGTAGTATAAATAGGAGCTCCAGAAATAAGCATCAGTTCTCCCAGGGAGCTCTCCGGAGATGGACTCATGGATGGCCATGTTCCCAACCAGCCGCTCAAATTTCCAAAAAGGCCACATATATGCGCGCACACACACACACACACACACACACGAAACCTATAAAAAAGAGAGAACTAATAAGTTCAAACAAAATAAGCAATTAGATTGAACTGAGAGCAAATGGAGACTTTTGTGTAAGTCCTGTGGATAACTGTGAATCTTGGAATATTATATACAATACATTAAAATAAATGTTGAAATGTAATATGCCTTCATGATTATCATTTTTATTAAGTAAACCTTTAAAACTTTACTGAACATGAAACACCTAAAATTCACTTATAAATAGTTTAAAAAGCATACAAGATGTTTATCCGGTTCATTGTACTGACCGGTGTTCATTGTATAAAACGATGGTTGAATGTCACTGACAGAGTTTTTACCTTTGTTTATATATAGCAGGCTGTTTAAATGAGTCCCTTCTGTGACGTAGTACCACCTAACGTTTGTACCGCTAATCATTGGGCGCCATCTTTGGGGCAGCGATTTACCAAGCGAATTAAACATTAAAGTAGGCCTACATTGTGTCCAACAAATCGTGCCTCTCGCAATTCTGCCACGAACCCCAATGCAACATCCTTCTCTGACGACGAAGATTATCGTACACACTGACCTGAGAACAACAGTGACAACAGTTCAGTGATCCAACCCGTTTGTATTTATTTTTTATTTTTAGAATCAGAACTATCAAATTGAGCCGATTCTTTTCAATAAAGTGGTCTGAATCGGTTTGCTATTCATTCCCAGTCATTCAGACAGCTCAGTCACTGGCTGAATCGTTTGGAACAGTTTCCCACTCCATACAACAGTAAATCACCGTATTTTAAAACAAAGAGAAAAAAAAGGATTTTATTCATTGAAACAAAACCTGTAAATAGAGCGTACATCGATGAAGAAGGCCTTATTGAGTTAAACATCTGCATGCACATGAATACTGTTGACTAAAGGTAAACACGTTTTCCAACTAAGACTACCAAAACACTAACAGTAGACTCATAAACTTACAGTAAAGAATCCATGGCTTTACTGTGTTTTTTGGA
Organism: Tor tambroides; assembly: GCA_021397915.2. NCBI lineage: Eukaryota > Metazoa > Chordata > Actinopteri > Cypriniformes > Cyprinidae > Tor > Tor tambroides. The sequence goes on from JAFVLL020033999.1 coordinate 9,917, forward strand.
TATAACAGGGTATAGGTCAAAGTAACATGGTATTATCTTCAGAGACCACCACTTTACCATGGTACTTCAAATAATCTATTTTATTGTATTTTTGTGTTAACTGTGCAGGCCTGTAATACTGTAAAAAATGATCAGGATTGTAATGGTAAAAAATGTGAAAATGCTACAGTAAAAACCTGTTAAATGGTTAACGGTAAGTTCCCCTATCAAGTTTCCATGGTACTGTATATAGATAGAGTAACCAACTATAATAGACATTTCATGTAATTTTACAGTAAAATACCATTTGTAAGTGGGGGAAAAAGAATGTACAATTTACAGTGAAAAACCGTAAATTGACGTTCCCAGAATTCCCTGCATTGCATTTCAAATTTGATGTTGTTTCTTTGAAATAACTGTTTCTTAGTTTTTTTTCTTATCAGTTATATTTATTAGGGTTGCATGTTACATCTAATGTTGTTAAATTAATGTTTATTGCATATTTCAGTTTCATGTGTGTCACCATGATAGTGTTCAGTGTATTACAAAGGTACAAAACAGATTTCAGAACTTCAATAGGTTGGTATATTAACATTATATCAGCTAATGAAATATGTTTTTTAATTGTAAATTTAAGTTATATTCGTAAACCCAAAAATGTTGCTACCGTATTTTTTTATGGCAAAATCCTGCAACCACAGCTGCCAGTTTTTTTTACTGTAGATTTTACGATATTTTTTTTTTTTTTTTTTTTACAGTTATATACTACAGTACAATGTCCAGGTCTGTGACTCTCAATTATCATCTCTATTTGCAAGAATATTCAGTATGTGTTCACATAAAACCTCAGTTTAGAGTGCCAATTTGTGTCTATTCAAAGCTTTTTCTCACCAGACTCTCACCCCATCCCAAACAAAAATGGTGAAGTGAGCAATAGATTCATTGTTTCACTGAGCTGGACAAGCTGAAATGATTTCAATGAATGTTGCCTGTTTGAAAAACTCACTTGTTTCATTCTGTCCCCGCAGGGCGTACACAGCAATAAAAACATACATCAAGGAGAGAAAGCTGTTTGCTTTCTGTTCGTTCCCAAATTAAAAGAGAATTGAGTACGATTGGGGACAGTCATGCAAAAACAACCTGCCAAACAGATGTGACGATGCCTCCTGCTCTGATAATGGCTCTGAAATCGCAAAACAGTTTATTCTAATGGAGCCTGAATAGGGTTTGATGTATGTTAAGAGAGAATGTTTACTCTGACGTCACTTCATAATGTTTTCACTTCATAAACACAAATGCATGCATCAAAAGTGGGGTTTGGGGTGCCATTGTTTGAGCATATAACCAATAAATGACTGTATTTTCGTTGTTTTTGTGCAGAATATGGTAGTTACGACCAAATTAATATATCATTCTAGTGAGTCTACCCTTCTCGCTCTGCGTCATAAACTTTGCCGTTGTCATGACAATCAGTTCATGTCTTTTCCAAGCATGTAGTTCCACATAACTGGGATTTCTTTGTAAGTTCATTTATGCTGCCTCTGTGCACTAAAACCACATTTGTTGTAAACGGGGTGCAAAATTAACGTGAAATTAAGGTCACATGGTGGTAAAATTTGACTTTGTTGAGATACATTTATTGGTCATTTGACTGGTAATTTTATTAGAAACCTAACTTTTTTAATTTAAAAATTACTAGTGAAGTTCGCAAAATCGCAAATAATACAATAACACGTACAACAATAACACATACTCCTGTAATCTTTGATTATTTACAACCTTGAAAATTTATTTTTACAGTTTAATAGAATTCTTCTAGTTTATTTAGAATAAAAGGTTTAAATTGTAAGAATTACAGTCTGGCCTTTGCTGTTTTGTTTCAGTTTATGTAAATTACATTAGGAAATCTAATCAAATGTATACCTAATCATTTAATTCCAGAATTTCTGTATAAATTAATTAATTTTGGGTCCCAGTATGTAAAGCTTCAGAAAACTCTATGATATGAACAAATTCATACATATGCAACTATAGAAAGATTCATACACATGCATGTACAGTAAACCTCTAAACATGCATGCATGCTAACACAGACACATTTATCTGTGTTATTTTCTTGTCGTTTCCACTAGCTGCTGCTTTCCTAACACAGGAGACACAAATGCATTTTATTGTTGCTTAGAAACTCCTTGAAAGAACAGGAACAACTTTCATTTGATAATTACAAAGGAAAAGGTGAAGCATCTCAGTCATTAAGAGCCGAAATGGAGGTTCTTTGGACTTCCTGACTCGCTGTGTATTTGATTTAATAAATGACAACAGTGTTTTTATCTCGAATGCTTTAGTTCAGTAAGATTATGGCAGAGAAGAAAATGCAGGAAATTAATCAAAACAATTTTTTTTTTTTGCCCATGGTGTTAGAAACAAGCTAGTGTGGTTACACACTAAAAGCCTATTCACACCAAGAGCAATGCAGCAAATCATTGCCAATTTCTTCTAATTTGTGTCAAAAACATTGACATAAAGCATAATATGAATTTTCATCAACTTCTTCTACCCCCCAAAAATTAAATTACAATATTCAAAGGAAAACACAATGCCACAAAGTGACAGGAAGCATCAACAAAATTTATCAGAGAAAATTTGCATCAAAGATATCCACATAAACATGATATGAATTTACTTTTAGTCCTTTAGCAAATGCTTTTATCCAAAGTGACTTACAAATCAGGAACAGCACAAGCAATTTATCATAAGTGCTTGCCAAAGAGGTGTGTTTCCAGTTTTGTTATTTTTCTATTGAAGGTCGTGATGGTCTCAGCGGGTCAGTTGGAAGCTTGCAGCTTTTCCCACCACGGAGGAACAGAAAGGATTGGTATCGCTGATAACAGATTGTCATCTGCCTCTGAGAAAAAAGCTTGAATGAAATTAAAATCTGCTGTTTGTGTGTAGAGACTTTAGGGATTGTTTAGGTTAAGGCTTTATGGACCCTTTTCGTATTATCGGGGTTCTCAGAAGCCGAAGTTGTCATTGTTGGATAAACTTCTATAGTGGTAAAACGGACTGTAAATATAAACCACAATAAAAATAATACTACATATAATATAATTTGTACAATACAATATAATATAACTCACACATAAACACTTAAACCACTTAATTAAACTTTCTCTTCCTCAAATAACCTTCCTTTTCAGATAATGTCTCCTATAGGCTGTACGGAACAAACTTGCATTTAGTTGTGTCTTTAAACTAATACGAAGCCTTCACGTTTATTGATCCAGTCATTTCCTCACATATAAAATCAACGTCGCCGCCATTCATTTCACATTATGTCACATGGTGAAAGTAAAACGGGTTGCAAATTGTAAACACTGTTCGACTTTAAGTGTGTTTGTTTTGACATGACATGACCGAACCCCTGCAATCTGAGATGAGACCACGTATCTCTTTCTCTCTGTCTGTCTCACTCTCATTCTCTTTGTCTGTCTGTCTATTTCTGTCCGTCTCACTCTCTGACCGGCTGTCCGGCCAGCAGGACCAGATGAGCACTGATAATTACCAACCGGCAGTGTGGGGCAAAGGACACCTTCAGTGAATGTGAGTGTGTGTGTTTACGTGTGAACAATGGATTCGGCCGGGGCGACACATGCCCCTTTCAGTTCCAAAGGCAGCGTAACGCAGTCATTGTGTGTTAAGGACGTCCAGGCTGCATCCCAGCTAAATGGGGATGGGCGACAAGGGAGACAACTGCAAAGATGAACGATATGATACAGGGTCAGATGAGGTAAACACCTCAGTTAAGAGAGCAGGTGTGTGTGGCTGTGATTGAGACTGCAGCAGCTGAACTTAACCTCTAAATCTCTCATGGTTTAAAACATTAGCAGTGTCAACCTAAAAACTATGAAAGCTTGTTTCCGCCACGGAAAAAAAAAAAAAAAAGGTAATTGGGACTTTTTGTGTTACAATTCAGACTTTTTTCACACAGTTATGAGTTTGTGTCTCACAATTCTGACTTTTTCCTCACAATTCTGATATAAACTCGTAATTCTGAGAAAAAGAGTCAGAATTGTAAGATATAAACCTGCAATTGTGAGAAAAACAGAATTGTGAAATTAAAAATAGGTCGCAAAACCTTTTTTCCCCCCACCAGAAACAGAAAAAGAAACTTCACCATAACAGAAAGTCTGTTAAATGTCACCAACAGGCCATGAAATAACACATAATTTTAACATTTACTCTCCTTATCCATTCCTATGCAAAGCATGCTGGAAACTGGAAATCCTCTGCCCAATTTCTTAAGTTATCAAGACAGTTTCATTAAGTTACTACAACTTGGTTTAATCATGGTTTAATTAAATCAATAAATTAGATGTTTATCTTGCAACCATGCATTTAATTAAGTTATAAGTAATAGTAATAGTATTCACTCATGGATGACTTGAGTGAAACTGAATGTATTAAACTGGACACATTGCAGCAGAATTCCAAATAAGTAATGCTTTTTAAAATCTTAAGTCCAGACAAAAACTACATGCTGTACAACAGCAGCTCACACTCTGAAATGTGTCATAGCAATATTTGAAAGATGATTTTTATCATTTGTATGCAAATGTCCCTCCAACTAAGGAAATTGCTAGTAAATTTCACAAATATTTACAAAAAAATGGCAAGTAATGCAGTAATCATGGACCCGTTAGCCCCTGCTGTTAGATGCTGTAACTACACTGGATACAAGCAACATACTGTATATATCACTAATATTTCATTATGTTTCAGTAGATGTCCTGTGGCAGCCAAACAGCTGCGATTGAGATAAACGGGAATGCAAACGGATGGCTTTCTCCAGGCCTCCTTGCACACAACCTGGTTACCGCCTACTGACGCCTTTGCTGGATCAAATTTAGAAATCTTCCAGGTAACCATTTATATTATGCATTTGGCAGATGCATTTATCCAAAGTGACTTACAGTACATTGCATTTTTTAATCAGTTCATGCATTTTCTGGAAATCGAACTCTTGAACTTGGTGTTGAAGGCGACATACTCTAAATTTAATCTCTAATTTAAACTTCATCTTGTAGGCTGGCTGCTGTGATTTAATCATAGCAAATAATGCTTTTGTGCTTGCATAAGGTGTAGTAAGTAATGTTAAGTGTTGTAGAACATCTGCCACCTAATTAGACATATATTCTATAGCCTGTCAAGCAAAAGCAAAGCAAGCTCAGCAGTTGATTTCAAGCGCTTTGAAATTCTCAGCTCTCTGCAACGATGAAAAGTTTCTAGTGTTCACTCTTGTCTTGTTTCTTTTTTTGGTTCCATGGCTTTCTGGTCTCTTTATTTTCTTATGTCTTTCTATTCTTTGGTTGTGTAAATAGTTGTTGACAGACTGATGCATTTTTAAAATATATATGGCTTTTCATATATGAACTGCCTGCTGTGAATGAGCAGAAATGACTGATAGGCAGAATGCTTTACATTACTGTTTTCACGTTTTCTCTTCGTTTTTCTCTTCTGCACCTATAAATATAAGCAAATAACCTCTAATATGATTTGCTAACGTTATTGCATGTACAGAAAATGAATAACGGCTTTTCCAATTGGAAGTTTTTTGTTGGGCCCAGTGTATACCATCATAACCTTGATGAATCGTAGTATTTTCTAAATTTTACGCCAATATATATATTTTTTCAAAACAGCAAGGAAAATCTGGTGGCATGACCCTTTTGCCATCCCCAAACCTGTCTGGAATGATATACGGACATGTTAGCAGTCTGTCAATCTGACCTTACATCTACAACCACGCTCAGCTATAAACCAAATGAAGGCATTTTACAGTGATATATTGGCAGCAGACTCAAATTTCATATGCTTGATGGTGAGTCATAGCTTACGACAGCAAATCAGGCATAAAATAGAAATAAAAAAGAGGAAGAATGCTTGCTTCCATGAGGAGAGAGGGATCGGCTCCAGTATCCTGTTTCTCCTGGTCTCCAGGGTTTGAACACACTTCAAGTGGGACAGATTTACATGAAGCCTAATGAAATAGGGTGCTATTTTTAAATCAGTATTAAAACCACATATGGGACTGTGAACGTCTGCTTATGAACTTACTGCTTATGTGGACTTACGATCTTTATAGAAATCATAGAAAAAGGAAAAAAAAAATTCACAATATTGAATAATTTAATATGTTATAATTAAATTATATATATATATATATATATATATATATACTATTTTATATTTAAATTACATAATTTTATTATAATAATTGACTTTTAGTTTTTATTATTCTTATGTCATTTTATGACATTGCCTTTTTTATATCATTCAGCAGGTCACCTCAGCGCAGTACAAAGCTGAAACTCCGTGACATACAGCACAAAGCTCTCATAGCCCCAGGACACGACCATTTGATTGAGTCCTTGTCAGTGCGGACATTTAATATGTCAAGGTGAATAAGAACAGCTTCTTTTGTGTGTCTCATTTGTGTCCGAGCTCAGAGGAAATTGAGCGGTTCTTGGCATAATAAGCTTCAATGGCAATTAATCTTCTCGCAGTGTGTTATTAAACGTTTCCAACTTAAATCCATTTTCAGCACTCAGTTTCACGGTAAGGCAGTATGCAATTTGCGGAAGGTCAAATATTAAATGAGCTCTTATTGTTTTCTGTTATTATTATTATCTAATATTATTATCCTATTATTTCAGCTCACAGTCACATGAGGTTAAAGCCGTCAAAAACGTGATGTCCTCTAAAAATAACCTGATCAGTTTGACGCCCGTGAGTCACTTGTGTCGGTTTAACCTCCTGTCACTATATTCTGTGCAAATTTTGGAAGGTCTTATAATAGAAGCCCAAAATAACAAGCAGAAATTTATTATCGTTGTCTATCCAGTGGGGTAAGTATTTGCTCTCTTTGCATCTCTGCTGATTTAATATTGATGAACTTTATTTACATTTTATTTACTACACTTTATTTATAATTTATGTTTCAATATTGCAAATACTGTATATGAAGTCTGAGGATAGTTTGTTAAAGATCAAAGTGCTTCTGTTAACCCTTGTTTTGTTTGGGAGATGAGAACCGCTAAGGCTCTTTTTTGGCAGATTGATACTATATGACTCTTAAATCTTATGAGCCCAGATTATAAACAACTTTTGAATTTAATAACATGCTGCAAATGTCTTGCATGAAAAATGTTGTGCTACTTATGTCAGGGTCCTGGAGAGTGAATAAATTCAATGAATTTTCTCAAATTCTCAACTTTGTTTACCCTAAAGTTATTTGCCATTGTTTTTTATATACTAATTTTTCTTTTTTTTTTATTATATACACCACCTTAGTCTTTCCTGACTCACAGCCTTCAAACCTTTCAAACCACTGAAGAGATCGTGCAGTTACTTGTTTTCGTCACAGAGGAACATGCTTTTGCTCAGAGGTTGCTCTTTCATAGCTCAGGAGACTCATGCCGTTTTCAGGTATGTTTTAAGTATCAACATTATCTCAGTTGTTTATCCTAAAAATTGTAAGGTCTTTAAAATGAATGTTCATGTGAAGTTTTATTGAAGTATGTTTTACATGAAAATAATTCAAAATTCACATTTAATTCAGTGTGTTACTTGCTGTTTCTTTATAATTGGTTGTGATATTTACTATCGGTTCTAAAAAGAAAATTCTTTCGACAGCCAATTCTTTTTAGTGTGGAAAGCTACGCATTCAACATTTGGTCTTCGAAGAATTTGATGAGAGTTCGTATTGAGATCTCTTGACTTTTGATTGCACATTTGGAGTCTTGGCAAATCTCACATTGTTGAGAAAACATTGCTGAGATCTCTGTGAGTTAAATTGGCTCCTTTTCTCATGCAGGAAAAAAAAAATCTCATTGCTGCCTAGGAGAAACAAGATATTATTTTATATTAAGATGTCTCATTTGTAATTCTTTCCTATGGGATTTGATCTAAGTAAAAATGAACATTCATATCTGACAGCCTAATGGGGATGTTTTATTACAAATATATAATATGTTTATCTAGATATGTGGTGCTTTTGTGGTTGCAGGGACTGTGGGGTAGTGGCCGTGGCATCGCGGGGCATCAGGCAGGCTGCAGTGAGTAGTTGGAACGATCAGGATTTGAGCTGGAGAGACAGGTTGCATGACCAGGATCTGGCACGGGCTGGAAGTGCAGTCAGTCAGGTGGGATACTGTGGACTGGCACTCTAAATAAATTTGAAGGTTGGAGACCAAAGACACAGTACAGGTGGAGTCTGGATCTTTTTGCAGGATTTTTATAGCTAAGTGCACCACGATCCAAGTCAACATGGAATCCATATTGTGAATGATTCTTCAGAGCACATTATTTAAAAATACAAATGTTTGTCTTTGTAATCTTAGTTTAAAGGAATAGTTCAACCAATATGAACATTTGCTGAACATGTGCTCAACCAATAGATTGAGCACTTGCTCACCAATAGATCTCGGCAGTGAATGGGTGCCGTCAGAATGAGAGTCCAAACAGCTGATGAAAATATCACAATAATCCACAAGTAATTCAAACAATTAAAATCTTGTAACGTGAAAAGCTGCATATTCGTAAAAAGAAATTCATCATTAAGACATTTTTAACTTCCAACTGCTGCTAACAGATAAAATTTGAGACAATAATCCATAATATTACTTTCTCCAGTGAAAAACTCATCTCGTCTGAATTGGGAGAGAAATATGCACAGATCAAGCAAACAAGCCAAAACAGTTTAAAACTGTTCTAAACACATATGCTAGTGGATTTTGATATGAGAATACAATAGGTAACTAACTTTTACTGGAGGAAGCGTTATTATGGATTATGGACTAGTATTTTGGCCAGAAGCGAAACAAGTTACTGGTGAATTCGGTTTTTAGAAACATACAGCTTTTTGCTTACAAGACATGAATTTGGAATTTGAATTTGGACTCTCATTCTGACGGCACCCATTCACTGCAGAGGATCCATTGGTGAGCAAGTGATGCAATGCTAAAAAAATTCTCCAAATCTGATCCAATGAAGAAACAAGACTAGAGGATAACCATTTTAGAGACCAGATTGTTGATATCCTGCACTACTATGAATCCTCTTAGTCTCTAGACAAGGCAGAAGGACAATCAGACAGCCAAGACCCAATGAGCAGATGATGTAAAGATAAAAATTAAATAGAAGTGTCTTATGCTCAGATTGTCAGCTAAAGGGCTTTGGAAAGTAAGTCAAGCTTGGACAATGGCACACATTATGTCGTGATTTTCTAACTGGAGATGTTTATAAGAAGCTTTGTAAGAGGACGAGATTACAGTGTAATTGTAATAATTTTGACCACTATAACAATAGGACACAGTCAATGAGACAGGATAGTACATGCGGATAATGACAGCAGAATCAATGTGAACACACACGCTGGGTTCATTTACCCTTTGACCAGGTGACATACTGATTCTTTTATCAATACTGACTGTGTCTTTATCCAGCAGTGTTAAACTATAGCAGCTGTAACTAAATGACCCTGCTAATGAGTTATTAATCTAGCATTTGTTTAAAAAATGCACATAAAAGTTGTTTTGCCTCTTGATGCGATAAAAGGAGTAACTGGAATGACCATGAGGTTTCTAAAAGAACAGACTTCCAAATTCCTGAAGAGTAAAAATCTCCAGACTCTCAGCTAATCCGCCAATAATTACTACGTTTCTCCTGGGAGATCAATAAATATATCTGAGCTTTCTATCTGTAAATGAAGATACCCTCACAAGGATTTTCTCAAAGCTTTTTCTCGACCCTCTGCGTAGAGAGAAAAAAAAAGTGAAAGTAAAAACTGAATTAAAGTTATTGAGAAGAAACTCCAGGAATCCTTACAGGCCTGTTCTGTGTTAATAGGCCCATTAGAGCATCTGCTCACAGAAAGATTTAACTGGTTTACAACAAGTTCTTTTTGCTTGCTTTTTAGTGGTGTTGCTGAGGCAAGAATCAGTATTACAATAATTCTTTCTTTCTGTTAGAGATTTTTCTTAAGCATAATTCGTCCTGCAATGTTTGTGTAGACACAAATAATCCATCAAATTATGTGGCTTGATGATGATGAAATGGGGAAAAAACCCCATTAATTTACATTAAAGAAAGGACCTTATGGCTATTATATATATTATGTTTTTATTTTTCTATTTTTTTTTATTTAATTTTTTGTTGTGTAGTTCTGTGTTATGTGCTATTTCTTACTATTTTAGTGTAATTATTTTTAATTCAGTTTAAGTTTTTGTTCAGTTTCAGTTTAGTTAGTAATTTTAGTGCTTCAATTTAAACATATTTGCCAAGGAACATTTCTAATTTTCATCTAATATTTTATTTTAGTTTATTTTTCATCTTTATCTCGGTTAACAAAAGTAGTTTGTTGCTTTAGTAGTTTTAGAAAACGATAATAACCCTGGTCCTGACCTAGCAATCAGTGTTCTTTTAGTATAATATAGTATAATATAGTTTTTATTTTCATATTTCTTTTTTTCATTTAAATTTCCGTTAAAAGTTTTAATTTTTCTTTTTATTTCAGTCTTAGTTATTTTAGTACATCAAGTTAAGCAATTAAAATGAGAAATGTTGCTTTGGCAACTAGATGAAATAATGTTTAAAAAATATATTTTATTTTATTTCAAGTTAAAAAAAGGTTGGTTTTTTTGGTAAGTTTAGTTTTAAATTTAGTTTCCATTTTAGTTTTAGTTATAACCCTGCTGGCAATCAACTATATCATCTTAGCAACAACCCAGAACCTCTTAGCAACTGCATAGTGACATACTGACAGGTAAACATTACTCACATTTTGTTTATAAAATATGGAAATGTACTTATGCATATCTAATTTTCTTTTCTTTTTTTTCTTTAGGGTAAGTTGCATCATATCTCTAAATCCGCTGAGGGCTAATCTAGGGTCAATTTCGCCTTATCCAGAATGGAAGTGATCCTGAAACAGACATCTGAGACTCTAGATATCCATATGGACCCAGATCAGCAAGGGGAAGTGAGTATTCTCACCAGAGAACATTCAATGCCAGTACGGCTTCACCACTCGCAGCCTCGGAGGGAGCCGCTAATGACAATTCACAGCCAACTGCTGTCTCTTGGGCTGCTGAATCCCTGTGTTTAGTAGCATCTAAAATTCATGACAGATTTGTTATAATCCCAGGCAGAGCTACGCAGCAGCGCTCTCTAAACACAACTGACAGCGCACTGTACAAGACTCTTTAAAGACCTCATCAACAGGCAGTGTGCTAAATACGGCACACAAGAGTTTTTTTTTTTTCCTCTCCCAACCTACATATAGCCATGTTTTTGTGAGTATGGACCCTTTTTTCTCACTTTGATCTCCGTGATTGTGGAGCGGCCCTCCATCCATGTGATAAACAGCAGCGTGACTCCCTCCGCCAGCCCATGCATGTGTTTCTAGGAGCGACTCTGACCCCTTGGATGTTAAAATCGCTGGTGTGTGCACGGATGTGGGGGCTGACTCGCTGCTGTGAGATGTACAGGGTCATACATGCATGTGTGGGTGGTGGTATATATCTGTCTCTCTCTGTTTCTGCCTACCGCACTGTACTCGCTATGCAAGAGAGAGAGAGAGACAGTAGATGCGTTTATGATGAATCTTCTTATTTTTCCTTAAAAATACTCATATATGCATGAACATATCAATAAATAATTTGTGTTATTTAAAGCATCAGTAGTAATTACTCTATATTGACATGGAAATTACTTTTTTAGAACCTGTTTGAGAAAACAAGGAGACTTACGTAACGTGATGAGCGCGCTCAAATATCTGCCAATGCCACCTGGTGGACTCGATTCAGGGAGGGAAAATCTCGCGTTCCGATTGGACGGCGACGTGTGTAGAAACATCTGGTGTTGTAGAAGGGTATTTGTGAGGACACGGGGATGACACGGCCAGATGCCTGAAGGCGCTGCTGGAGACTTGGACAGGAGGACAATCGCTCTGATAACTGCCGCAGCGAGCTGGCCCTCGACTCTATGAATATACACAGCGTACATTTCCTTACAGAGTTACACATATTTTTGATGACTGATGTGCATTTTGAGATATAGTGTTGAAAGAATATGATAAAAACGTGCTATACTTGGGATTAGAGATTGGAAAACACCTAACGCAGTTAAACTTAAAGCAAAGTTCACCCAAAGTAAACATTTGTTGAAAATTTACTTCAAACAGCTGATAAAAACATACACAAGAAATCCACTAAACTCCAGTCCATCAATTGATGTCTTGTGAATTGAAAAGCTGCATGTTTGTAAGAAACAAATCCATCATTAAGGCCTTTTAACTTGATCGCTTCTGGCCAAAATACCAGTTCATAATAATGCTTCCCCTATAAAAAGTCCATCCCCTGTTGTCCTCTCACATCAAAATCCACAGACATATTTGTTTAGATCTGTTTTGGACTGTTTTCACTTGTAAACACTGCCTGATCTGTGGATATTTCTCTCCAAATTCAGACAAGATGACTTTTTCATTGGAAAAAGTGATATTATGGATAGAGGACTCATATATTAGCCTTAAGCAATGGTTAAAAACTTCTTAATGATGGATTTGTTTCTTAGAAACATGCAGCTTTTCACTTCACAAGACATTAATTGATGGACTGGAGTGGTGCGGATTACTTATGGATTATTGTGATGTTTTTATCAGTTGTTTGGACTCTCATTCTGACGGCACCCATTCACTGCATTGGATCCATTGGTGAGCAAGTGATGTAATGATACATTTCTCCAAATCTGTTCCAATAAAGAAACAAACTTGTCTATATATTCGATGGCCTGAGGGTGAGTAAATTTAGGTTTAACGCATCCTATTACGTGTCTTGTCATGGAGAGTGTGCTAGGTTAACAGGTGAACAAGGTACAAAAATTAACTAATAGATATCACCATATTTCCCCAGTTGACTGATTACATTAAGAATTGCATTTAAAAAAAAAAATACAAATTTTCTGAAATGTTATGTTTAAAAATGCAAATGAGGCAGTGTTTAAGTAAGTATGCACTAACTTGTATACATTTCCAGAACATAAATCTGAACATTGGATAAAGCCAGGTTCAGAAGTTTTTTCATTTTGTTGACATTTTGAAGTCAAAGGTTTAGAGGGGATTTTGGATTTGTTTTTATCACTCCATAAATCAGAAAATACTGTCAACAGCCAGGAAAAAAAAAAAAAAAAAAACATAGATAAAAAAAAAAAATCACCATGTTTTTAGAAATGAAAAAAGGGCAAATGATAGATGAACAAACTTTTCTGTGAAAATCATCAGAATAGATGGGAATACAAATGTAAGGTTTGGTGTTTGTAAGGAGTGCATGTGCATGAAAGGTGTAATACAGAAATGGGCAAAATCACACATTGATGGAGGTCATAATTTACCATTCCAGTCTACCAGAATATCATTTGAGATTGTTACTTTTCACTTGGATCACCTAGCAACTAGAACACCCTGGCATCATGTAGGTCAAATTTGCATAGGCAAAATCTTAAAAAAATGGCAAAATGAAGTATTCTAATGATTACATTTGAATGGCAAACCTCATTTAAAGCAATACTGTACCCCAAATTAATTGCATATACATATTTTTGTTGGTTCAGATAGCTCCATCTGTTCATAAGCATCATGCCATCAGCTGACAGGAAGAGGTTTCCTAACACATTTTCGAATCTCAGGGCCCGTTTCCATCATGAAATCTTTGGGCCAATCTGTCTTTCTGCAAATGGAAAAGAAAGTGCTTCATTTCTCTGACAAGATTGTGAAAACACAATGCATGTCAACCGAGATTTCACTTAGCACCAATTAAAAAAGAAAAAAAGACAATGCGAGAGCCGTGTGTAGGAAGGAGGCATTTGAGGGTTGTCTGTTGTGCATTGCTAATGAGCTGTACTAAATTAAGCACTCTATTACCATCAGATGAGAGCTAGACATATGATGAGTGTGTACAGGTGATTAACAAAACTTTATTTAGACTTTTAAACTCCATTTATATTACTACAAATATTCCTTTACACCACACTTCCATAAACGTGTGAGTAACACACACTCTTGCGAGCTAACAGTTCCCTGACAGCATGACATTGGGGCATGAGAATGACAAGCGCTAAGGAATACAGCTAATGTAAATTTGTACATTTATCGGATGTCACTCAGACTAAGCTGAGATCCTCAGGTGATCTCACAGGTGAACATAAATGAAACTGAAAAAAAAAACATCATCTGACAGACCATGAGCCCCTGTACTTCTTTAAACAGGATTAACTCTAGATGTTTAAAACATTTCTTTTTAAAGGAACAGTACACCAGAATTTAATGTTCTATCATTTACTCAGCCTTGTGTTGTTCTAAAGTCCCGTTCACAAAAAAAAAATATATATATATATATATAACTATAAGGATAACTGTAATGATAACTATATTTGCGTCCACACCAGGTGAGGATAACATTCTGTTTTATCATTAAAAAAAAAAAAAAAAAAAAAAAACGGGTTTACTTTAGCTAACCACAAATTAACCATGGCTTTGCTATACACTAAGCATAGTTTAAACATGGTATTTGTAGTTAAACTGTGGTTATACAAATTGCAATCAATATGCCAAAAAAACATGGCTATTACTTTTTTACTACAATAAAACCATGGGTAATTTTTGTAAGGGGTGTCAAAATATGTGAGATATAAACTGATAATTATAAGATAAAAAGTTGGAATTACTTTTTTTTATTCTGCAACATTTAAACTCAGAATCTGAATTAAAAAACAACAACAAGGTTTTAAGATATATTCATACAGGGGAGGATAACTGTAACAATAAAATTTTAATAATCATTCTCATTCTCAACAGCCAATCAGAATCCACCTGACTTTAATACAGAGGCTTGTTTTCGCCACAGGATAGAAAAATAGAAAAAGGTAATTGTGACTTTATTTAACAATTCTGACTTTTTTTCAAAAACAACTCACAGTTCTCTCGTTTCTTTCAGTTCTGTCCCTTACAAAAATGAACAATGGTTTTACCATAAATAAAACCAAAAAACAGTGATACTATAGTTAACCACAAATTAACCATGGTTTTTCTATTCTATCCATAGTTTAATCATGGTATTGGTAGTGAAACTGTGGTTGTACAAATGGTAATCAATACACCAAAAAAACATCTTGGTTACGTATGGTAACCCTCGTTCCCTGATGGAGGGAACTGAGATGTTGCGTCAAGTGTACGACACTAGGGGTCGCTCTTGGGAGCCCAAACACCTCTGACATCTTTGAGAAAAGGCCAATCAAATTGGGTGTGCAGAATTTGCCCCAGACATCTGGGTTTAAATAGGCCAGCATGGCATCTGCTCACTTGTTCTGTTTTGAGGAGTTGAGAAGTGTCTCAACCCACACAGAGGCAATTCAGAGTTGTGGCATGAAGGTCACAACATCTCCATTCCTCCATCAGGGAACAAGGGTTACCATACGCAACCGAGACGTTCCCTTTCTGTCGTTCACTCCGACGTTGTGTCGAGTGTACGACACTAGGGGTCTCTCTACTAAACGCCATAACTGCCAAACTGTGTCACAAGTCCACGGGGACACAGATGTTGACAAGCCAACGTGTCACAACCAAATGCACCTCTCCTCCTCATAACCTTCCTATGCCCAAGATTTAAGACCTCGCTCTTCAACATCCGGGAGAGCCGCCATAAAGTGCAGAGGTCCCCACAGCTGGAGCCTTTTCCCATTTAGTAATACTCACCAGAATATAACAGCTGAAAAGTCTTGGTATCAACATTGGGAGAGTGACAATTCCCCTTAGGGAAAAAGGCACTATGGAGATCACACCCTACCCAATGGGGAGGTAACAGGACAATATGAGAGTCTGCCGGTCCGAACTCCAGGCATGATTCGTTAAAGGAGAGGGCTTGGAGATCCCCCACCCTCTTGACAAAAGTGAACGCAGTCAGGGGGGCCGTCTTCATAGAGAGGGCACTGAACTCAACTGACTGGCTAAAACAGATCTCTCTGTAAGGCCTGCAAGACCACAGAAAGATCCCAAAGGGAATGAGACGTGGCCTCGGAGGGTTCAACCTCCGGGCGCCTCTGAGGAACCTGATAACCAGATCGTGCTTCCCCACCGATCTGCCTCCCACGGTGTCGTGGATAGCCGCGATCGTGGCCACGTACACCTTAAGTGTAGAAGCAGACAGGTGCCTGTCCAGGCCTCCTTGGAGGAAGGAGAGCACAGATCCGATGCCACATCTCCGAGAGTCCTTGCCCTGTGAGGAAGACCAATTCACAAAAATGCACCATTTCACGTACAGCCGTCTCGTCGAGGGGGCTCTGGCCTGAGTGATGGTATTCACCACTGCTGGTGAAAGGTCTCTGAGTTCCTCCTGGTCACGTCCAGGGACCAAACATGAAGGTTCCAGAGATCTGGGCGCATATGTCAAATTGTGCCCTTCCCCTGAGAAAGGGTAATTCGCCAGGGAGGAACTGATGCTATGAGCACGAGCTCTGAGAACCAGGTCCTGTTGGGCCAATAAGGGGCCACAAGCAGGAGCTGTTCTCCGTCTTCCCTGACTTTGCACAGTGTCTGTGCAATGAGGCTCACTGGGGGGAACGCATACTTGAGTAAGCCCCTGGGCCAGCTGTGTGCCAGTGCATTCCATCGAAGCAAACAGGTCCACATGTGCCTGGCTGAACCGCCTCCAAATCAGCTGAACCGTTTGGGGGTGAAGCCTCCACTCGTCCCTGAGCGAGACCTGTCGTGAGAGGAGATCCGCTACACGATTGAGGTCACCTGGGATATGAGTGGCATGCAGAGACCTGAGTCTGTGCTGGCTCCAAAGTAAGAGATGGCGGGCGAGTTGTGACATGCGACGGGAGCAAACACCACCCTAGTGGTTGATGTATGCGACCGTCGCTGTGTTGTCCGTCTGGACCAACACATGTTTGCCTTGGATCAACGGTCGAAACCTCCTCAAGGCCAAAAGCACTGTCAACAACTCCAGGCAATTGATATGCCAACGCAGCCGAGGGCCTGTCCAGACCCCTGATGCTGCATGCCCGTTGCACATGGTGCCCCAGCCTGCCTTGAAAACATCTGTTGTAACAACAATTTGTCTGGACAACTGTTCTAAGGGCACTCCTGCCTGTAGAAAAGAGATGTCCTCCCATGGACTTAAGGTACAGCGACACGATGTTGTGATGTTCACATCACCATGATGCCATGCCCATCTCGGGACTCGGGTACGAAGCCAGTGCTGAAGGGGTCTCATACAGTATGCATCAGACCCAGCGGCGTGAACGCAGCTGAGGATGCCATATGCCCCAGGAGCCTCTGAAAGTTTTTGAGAGGGACTGCTGTTTTATGCTTGAGAGCCCTCAAGCATTTCAGCACTGACTGAGCACGATCCTGAGAGAGGCATGCAGTCATCATAACCGAGTCCAATTCCACACCAAGAAAAGAGATACTCTGCCCGGGGGAGAGTTTGCTCTTTTCCCAGTTGACCCGAAGTCCCAACCGGGCTAGGTGGTCGAGGACCATATCTCTGTGAGCGCAAACCAATTCTCTGAGTGAGCTAGAATTAGCCAGTCGTCGAGGTAATTGAGAATGCAAATGCCCACTTCCCTGAGAGGGGCAAGGGCAGCCTCCGCAATCTTCGTAAAGACGCGAGGAGACAGGAACAGCCTGAAGGGAAGGACTTTATACTGATATGCCTGTCCTTCGAAAGCAAACCGAAGAAACGGCCTGTGCCTAGGTAGGATTGAGACATGAAAGTACGCATCCTTCAGGTCTGTTGCCACAAACCAAACCTGACCTCTGACACTTTAATATGTGCTTGAGGGTTAGCATTCTGAACGGAAGCTTGTGAAGGGCCCAGTTCAGAGTCCTCAAATCCAGGATTGGTCTGAGCCCCCCACCCTTCTTGGGTACAATGAAGTACGGGCTGTAAAACCCCTTCTTCATTTCGGCCAGGGGGACAGGCTCGATTGCACCCTTCTTGAGAAGTGTTGCAACCTCCGCCCGAAGGGCAGCAGCATTCTCGCCTTGTACTGAGGTAAACAGAATGCCCCTGAACTTGGGCGGGCGCCTGGTGAACTGAATCGCATAGCAAAGCCGAATGGTTTTGAGGAGCAATCGGGAGGGATTGGAGAGGGTCATCCAAGCATCCAGATACCCTGCCAACGGTCTCAAAGGAACCATGTTCGACGTACCTCAGGCAGGGTCCCTGTGGCTGATCGGAATGGAAGGCACTGTGATAGGAGGTGAAACGTCCTGTAACACGCACTGCGCCTTGTCCGCAGGGTCTGTCACATGCGCCACTGACGGATGAGGGAACATGAGTTCGACAGCATGCGTCAAGTTGGCTGAGTGACAGACATTTTGCATCTGAATGTGAGGAGACAGAGTGTCTTTGTCCAAACAGGTTCTGATGCATGGTTTCAGTATTTCACTGTCGCAAATGGGAGGGCCAAGAACACTGCATGTGTGACCCAGAGAAGAAGGAAACTGCTCTTTTATTGACCAGGTGGTAGAGCCGAATCCACCTCCCGTCCCCCCGTCGGAAGTGGATTCAGTCTGGCCAGATGGTCCCTCCTCCCTGGGTCGCTCGTCTCAGGAACGCTTTGACGGGACGCTTGCGGGAATTTACCCTGCGAAGCTGATCCCTCTTCCCCATGCTCTTCCGCGGTGCACACTGCTGTGGCCTCATACCCGAAGGTAAAAGGACCAGAGCGGCAAGCAGCCACGGTGACTCGGGGTCTTTTGGCGAAGAACCCAAGCTGCGAGCGCAACGTGCCGATGGGAAGTGCCTCGCAAGCGGGGCACGAACAATCCACGAGCTTTGCCTCAGCATGAGCACGGCCCAAACACTGAATACAGCACTCGTGCTGGTCGTCCTTCGAGCCATGCCAACCGCAACCAGAAATACACAGATGGAAAGGCGTGATGAATCACATAATTCCACCTGTGTAGCTCTTTCAGAGAAATTGCTCTTTTAGAGGAAATTTGCTCTTCTAGAGATCGCCGTTGAAGCACCCAGGGGTACTCTCACAACACTTATCTGTGTATGAGAAGGGAGAGACTGCTGACCGTGCCTTAGATCCAACGATGGTGAATGATCGCAACTTCTCCATGAGAGATGCTGCATTCGGCTCCGAAAAACAGAACGAGTGAGCAGATGCCACGCTGATCTATTTATACCCGGATGTCCAGGGCATGGCCAGCCATGCAAATTCTGCACCCCCAATTTCATTGGCCTTTTCTCAAAGATGTCAGAGGTGAGGTCTCCCAAGAACGACCCCTAGTGTCGTACACTTGACACAACGTCGGAGTGAATGACAGAAAGGGAACCATGGTTACTACACCTTTATTACAATAAAACTATGGTTAATTTTAGTAAGGGGTGTCAAAACTGAGATATAAACTGAGAATTAAAAGATAAAACTGTTACGAGTTGCTGCTGTACAACACACAAGCACACAAAGATGAAGGTAGAAGATAATCTTTAATATATCCAAAGGGTAAGAATCCACAAAGAGAGAACAGCATCACAAAAGACGTATGCGACTAGACAATAATGAACAGAAAGAGAGAAACTTAAATGCACAAGCAAACAAGGGCACTAACGACACACACTTGAACAGAATGATGAAATAATAAACGGGTAAAAAGTCCAAAATGAAAGACTATCAGAAACTAACAGAGCCTTGACAAAAATGTTGTAATTAATTTTTTTTTTTTTTTTTTTTTTTGTTAATTCTGTGGTGAAAAAAAAAAAA
>JAFVLL020034001.1:0-11779 GCA_021397915.2 Tor tambroides
CTTGAGTGCATTGTGCTCGTTGAGAGGAAGAAATAAATCGACACCCGTTTGAAACTCTCTGCGTCTGGATCAATAAATCCAAGGGGCCGCTACATATAATATTAAAATATAAATAATTGTATTTTTAAATACAACAAAGAATTATTGAACACTTACACATTTTTTTATTAGCTAGTAAAATACACATTCTCAACAATTGTAGTTATAAGCAGTGTATTAGTAGTTAGTATGCTACACTCTAAGAAGAGTCTGTAAAAATAGGGTACAATACAAAGGAATATTCCGTATTGATTTTTCACAGGTTTTTTTTACCTGCATTTTTAATTATGCATTGTATTTTGTGGTTTCAGGTTACAGGGTTATAACAGATAATGGATAATGGATAACGGATAATGTCCTGGAAAATTACTAGTGCCTCTTCCATTTTTCTAGATATTTTTTTTACATGTACTAACTGATCAACAATCGCAGGTACAAGCAATTAACAAGGTGTATCATAAATGAACAGTTAATTTAATTATTACTATTAAATTGAACAATTGCAAATAGCAGCTAACTTAATTCAAGTGATATGTGTACTGCTATGCATCTTTGATTTGCTCTTTTTGTGTAATTTAGATGGAAAATGTGTGCCTTTTTATCATTTGAGTCACATCAAAAGTTGCTAAAATTTGCCAAATAAATTTTAAAAATAGCTAAATTTGTTGCTAGGTGCTACTGTAAGAAAAAGTTGCTAAATTTAGCAACAAAATTGCTAAGTTGGCAACACTGGTGCACTGCATTCAATGCAGTTGAAATGGGTACTGCAGTCCAAATTTAAAATATTGTTTCTCCCGCCCCTTCCTCTTCAGACTCAACGCTCAGGCGGGTTGCCAGATTTAGGTCACGAGCACAACAGGAAAGATCGCAACTGAGAATGGAAGGTGACAAGCTATAAACTGTATACTGATGAGTTGATTTAACTGTGTTTTAATAATCCTGTGGTCATAGTATTTTTTAAATGGATGCCCAAGGCTTTTTAGCTCAGGTAGAATCTGTGATCTGTGACCCAGTTCAAAAGCTTCCTTGGCTGCAATACACTGCTTTAGAGCAACTGGCAACCCGGGGTGTTGAAATACTATTGGGTAAATTGGCAGTGCGCAGAATCACAGCAAAACAAAAACGGACATTAATTAAAGGCCGCTCTCTGTGCTCATAATTAACTTATCTAATGACATTTAGGCCCTGTTTCACAGACAGGGCTTAGACTAAGCCAGGATTAGGCCATAGTTCAATTAGGACATTTAAGTCATTTTTATAAACGTGCCTTCAAAAAAACATTACTGGTGTGCATCTTGAGACAAAACAAAGGCACTGATATATTTTAAGATCAGTCATTGCAAGTTTCTTTCAGTTGAAACAGCTCAGACTTACATTTTAGTCTAGGACTAGGTTTAAGTCTTGTCTGTGAAACCGGGGGTTAGTTTCTTTTTAATCAGGTTTTAGCTGTTGGCAGCATTATGCCCATGTCTAGAAAACATCCCCCGCTTGTAATAAACAAGGAGATGTTACTCCCATACAAACTGGTACAAGAAATCACAGACATCAAGTGATAAGAACTGTAACTCAAATGTTGCTTGGAAAATCAGGCCCACGTGTTTGTGATACCCCTGAATCGGGCTGAGTTTCATCCTGATCTTCTGTCATTTCTGCTGTGTTCTGGTTCTGCTGTGATGTGTGGACTCGATTACATCTCTCTGCGTTCTGTTTAGGAAAAGGAATGCCATTTAAACAGTATCCATATAACATCCTCATGCTTTTGGAGAATTATTTAATATAAAGTATAAAGTCTCCTGATTTTGTAGATTAACTGTAAATCTCAAATCAGTGCAGCTTTATAAATAATACTAACCTGACAAGACTCTGTAGGCTCTGAACAGAGAGAGAAAAGACATTAGTGGATCTGATTGTATCTGACAATTCTCAGTTCAAATTAAATTCACCCAGACCTTTGAAAATGACTTTGTTTTAAGTACAACACACTGTAAAAAAATCAACCCACTTTTAAAAACTGCCTAGAAACATGGAAAGATCCCTATGGTTTTCTAATGATGCAATAGTAATAGATATTAATCATAACACTACACACGTTTGCAATACAGTGCACTATTACAACTGTATTTTTTACTATTACAATTGTTTTTGTTCATGTGTGAGATAAATGCCGTATGTTATGTCTTCCATGGTGATTTAAGTGATTCTATTGTCCTAATTAGTCATTTGCTAAATGACACAATGTATATATGTGGTGACAAGTACAGATCTCACAGGTATGTGAGTTGGTTCAGTGTTTTTAGTGATATTATCAAGTGCTGATCTCTCTGAACTGCTTGATGGTCAAGGTGAGCTGCTCTCACTGAGTAAATGGGGTCCTGCTAGTGTGTTCTGAGTCTCTCTGTTATTAAACACACTCACTGTCAATCAACAAACACAAACAGAGAAACACACCATAATCTGTTTTAAATGAATTCAGACTTTAGACATTTTAACTACAGCAGGAAACTAAAGATTGATCTTTTCTTTTTTTTAATGAATGACGAAAGACAAATGATGGAGAGACAGGAAAATGTAAACTAATGGTTTGTAATAGAGACAATTTCAGGTTATACTCACTAGACAAAATGTGTCCTGACACCAGCACACAAAAGACGAAGAAAGATTCTGAAGAAAAGACAATGAATCTCAAATCTCCAACTGTACGATCCACATTAGCTGAAAAAAAAGAGGTGATGCATGTATTTTATAAAATATTATTGTCACTTTGTTGATAAATGACTGGAATCGTAGTATTCTGTAATTGCTCCAGGTATATATAAATGAATTCAGCTCATAATAGTCTGAATTTGAGAGACTTCAAACTATTTCTCTATTCAGTCACTCAAGACTAAAATGACATCTGACTAATACAGGTTTAAAGTATTTCTCAAAAAACATTTTATAAAATACTAAAGCATTGCATTCATTTACCTGTTAGGATCATTTCTGCGAATAGTGCAGTGGAGGTCAGTAAAACAAAAGCAACTGATCCAAACAGATACACAGGGACAACACGATGAAAATCTGTAATGCAAGTTTAAACATTTCATATGACATTCAAACAGAATAGTACCTTTAGGAACATAAAACTGTTCATATACACACTAAAACAAAGTTTTCAGGTTTGCAATATTAACAGATTTGTAGGCCACATTGAAAACCACCCAATGAAGATGATGAAAGTAGATGATCATTACTGTACCCTGATTAAAATGGAGATAATTGAAATTTTTGTCTGTAAACTTCATAACTGCCCAGATTAACTGCATAAACATCATCACAAAGCCCCATCCAATAGGATCTGTCGATCAAAAAGAGAGAAATAAAGCATCATTTCATTAAAGTGCCTTATTTACAGTATATTCCTACACTATAAAAATTACTGTAAATATACACCGTTTTATATATATGTGACCCTGGACCACAAAACTAGTCTTAAGTGTAATTTTTTTTTTAAATTGAGATTTATGCATCATCTGAAAGCTGAATAAATAACCTTTCCATTGATGTGTGGTTTGTTAGGATAGGACAATATTTGGTTGAGATACAACTATTTGAATATCTGCAATCTGAGGGTGCAAAAAAATCTAAATATTGAGAAAATCACCTTTAAAGTTGTCCAAATGAAGTACTTAGCAATGCATATTACTAATCAAAAATGAAGTTTTGATACATTTACGGTAAGAAATTTACAAAATATCTTCATGGAACATGATATTTACTTAATATCCTAATGATTTTTGGCATAAAAGAAAAATTGATAATTTTGACCCATACAATGTATTTTTGGCTATTGCTACAAATGTACCCTAGCGACTTAAGACTGGTTTTGTGGTCCAGGGTCACATATTATAATATTCTTTACTCTTCTACTAAAGAAAGAGTCACCTACATCCTGGATGACCTGAGGGTAAGTAAATTAACAGTAAACTTTAATTTTTGGGTAAACTATCCCTTTATGTTTAGTTGTAGGAGGCGCTATTTAAAATTTTGCGTAGTGTTCTCATTTGTGTACCACTTTTTTGGGGCCAGATTTACTAAACAGGGCAAATCAGCATTAGAGTTCAATTCCATAAAAGCACAGATGGGAGAGGAAAATTCTGTCTGTGATTTTCTGACAATGCGCACATTAAAGAACACAGACGCAGCCAGATCATTTCTATAATGACCAACACAATCTCCCAAGAGAAGCACAAATCAGCACCTGCTTTTTTGGGTGTTAAATAATGGCGCAAATACCAGTACTTTGACGAGCACAAACGTTAGTAAATTGCGTTGTGTGATTCATTTGAATACTTTCCTCCCATAAATTTTGCATCTGAAAGGGAAACTCCTACAAATGCTAATCTAACGGGTGAGATAAAAGGTGTTCAGAGTAGATAAGAAGTCTTTAGTGGTATTAGTATTAGGTTTGTTTATATGTAAAGCCAGCAATGGCAAAAATTCCAATTTCAGTGGTGGTTGTTGATAGAAGCTCTGTAATGTTATCAACAAATGTTTGAGAGTATCTTGGAGGATATCTTAAACTGCTGGCACATTGGGTTCCCACTTACTCTTGAAAACTTTGAGAATATTGCTGCTGTTGAAGCCGGGAACCGACACATATCGGTGTGAGCTGTTATCTCTAGGACTCACAGGAATCGGCTGGAGCAGATAAAGGGTTGCTGCATGTGGCAGAGGCTGGAGGACTCTATTCTGTGGAGGGGCTGGAGGGGGTGGCTTTGTTGGTTGTTTTCAGTGAAACCCAAGGGCTCGCTGCAATGTAGTGAGATAGCAGTCTAGTTGGGTTCAGCTCCGGATCACACAACGCTATCTCACGGCAATTCGTACGTATTTTACGAGGTGGCTAATTCGTACGAATTCGTACGACCTCACTCGTACGATTTAGTACGATTTGTCTAAACCCCAGTGACGGGTAGGTTTAGGGGCGGGGTTAGGTGGGTTTATTCGTACAAATTCATACGAATTGCCAACTCGTAAAATACGTACGACTTAGCAAAAATCGTATGAATTTGTACGAGTGAGGTCGTACGAATTCGTACGAATTAGCCACCTCGTAAAATATGTACGAATTGCCGTGAGATCGGGCTGGATCACACAACTAGTTGCCCTCAGCCCACATACAGCAAAGAATCACGGCTCTAGGATGGCCCAGATCTAGACTACAGACATGAGCCATAACTGGCCCAAATCTCAATAGTGGTAATTAATTTTAATAGTGGTACCAAATCTCAGCCTTCAGGGGGGTTGTAATGTCAGGTATATATTCAGTTTGTTTGTGTGTTTAGTTTTAGTTTTCCCTGTCTGTCTGTCCGTCTGTGTCCCTTGTGAATTTCCGTGGTTGCTGATTATTTTATGCACCTGTTTCAGTTCAGCACACAAACGTCTGCAAGATGTCTGTTAAAGATCGCTTGATCTGGAAAGCATCTGCTGCGTACAAACATCTGACAGACGCCTGTAAGATGTCAGTTTTATGTCAGTAAATACGTTAATAGATTCTGAAATGTATTTAGTTTGCAATAAATGTATTTTATATTACTTTTCATTAGGGTAAATTTCTACATATGCCATATGTCATGCCATAGTACCATTAAACTAACATCTAACAATTGGACAAAAGTGTATTTTTTTTCTCACTTCCTGACTCCATAAAGGCATCCATGTAATTTGCCCCCTAACTAAGCATATAAAGAATTTAGGGGAAGCATTTAAATAATCATGTGAATGCACTTAAAGAATGCGGAATCGAATTATTAATCGAATCGCATTGAATTTTATTGTGAATCGTCTCAAACCGAACCATTCTGAATTTGCAAAAGTCCTTCCTGAATCGAATCAAAACCCTATGAATCGTGAATCGAATCGATTTGCTGTTTACCCAAAGATTCACAGCCCTAATTACAACCATCTACAACCTGCATCTCCATGAACACAATAGCTTTATATATTCTAATAATGTGATCAAACCTCTGTGCCACTACTCCAACATTTCATTAGAAGTTAAAGAACTTCAGCATTAAAAACACTTACTCATCAATGATATCTTGTAATTCCAAAAGCTATTATTTAAAATATTATCTTACCTGTTTTTTTCTCCACTGTCATAAAGTAAAGACCGATCATCGCTACATTAACCAAAAATATGAAGATTAACATCACTGCTCTTATGACCAAAGGTGAACCTGAAAAAGATGAGAGTGTGAGAATGTTTTCATGGATAAAACTTTCATACTGACTGAAACAGAGCTGATCAGGGATTAAAACAGAATAAAGACACTCGATTTGAAGATGATCAGAAACATCTGAACACAGATCATCATGATTCAAATCAATGCATTATGAATAATTTACTGCCATTTTGTGAATAATAGGTTATAAGTAACTTGTCAGGTTTCTGGACTCTTTGTTGTTGGTTTTTCCCCTGTCCTTCCTGAGTTTCCTTATTTGGTTATTTTCCTGTTCTTGTTAAATTCCTTGATTATTACTCATCACCTATTTCTGTTCTCCCTGATTACGTTCTATGTGTTTATAAGTCCTGAGTTCTCCCCGAGTCTTTGTCCGTTCACTCGTCATTTTATGTTGTTTATACTGACTTCTAAGTTGATTTATTAAAACTAAGAACATTTACTCACCTGCTGTCTCCTACGTCCTTCCCGCAACATGCAACCCGTGACATAACTGTAGTCTGATTACAAGTATTTTAAAATATAATATCATCTAATTACAAGTACTTAATTTTTGGATTACTCAGTTACTCCCCAGCACTATTGATTACAAGAATCTATCATTTTGTTGTGATGAATAAATCATATTACTGTAACGTGTTTCTCCCAACGCTGCTGATCACATATAACAGAGAGATTGATGCAGTTAAAAACAGAGATTAGATCAGAATTCATCAAATACTTACATTTGAGCTTTCCACATCTAAAAGTCCATCTGTCATTCGTCATCATCAGTAACACTGGTAAAATGACAACAATGATGAATGCTAAAAAATGGGAGAGATATTACATTAATGTTGTATATTAGTGTAAGATATCAACAGATTCACAGCATATTGCAATAAATCATGATGAACATCAGTCATAATGAGTGTTTTAAAATGCCACCGGAGATGAATTAACATATAAAACGTGAATAAAATGAACACAGATTAACTCAAATCAATATAAATATGAACTCACCTCGCTTGACAGATGCAAATGTGTAGAACAGGAGGATGAATTGTAATGTAGGCACAATATCAAAGGCCATATCAGCCACAGTGTCAAATATTTCAATTATCCATCCAC
Source organism: Tor tambroides (assembly GCA_021397915.2). Classification (NCBI taxonomy): domain Eukaryota; kingdom Metazoa; phylum Chordata; class Actinopteri; order Cypriniformes; family Cyprinidae; genus Tor; species Tor tambroides. Next base: position 7,371 of record JAFVLL020034001.1, read on the forward strand.
TTTTTTCCCCAATCTCTATAACTAAAACTACAGCAGAAAAATGTTCTACAATTAATATTCGAATATTTGTTTCAGATTTGAATCATTATAATGGCAGTTTATCATGACAGAATTCAAAATACAAATCAACAACAAAATGTTAAAATATTAGTAATGATAATAATAAGTAAGGAAATCATCCGGTAAAAAGCAAAACTAAAACGAATCCTTATTGTTGCTAATAAAAACAATAATATATGATATGATCTACTAATATACTACAATATCAGATCTGAACAATAAAACTATGTTTGTATTTCAATATCAAAATCTAGTATGTAAAATATTTCGATTATTACTGTACATTAAAGTTTCAGTTTCATCTCATTCACACAGAAATAGTTACCGTAAATGATTTTGCAGAGGCAGGTCAGAATCATTACTGAAAACAGCACTATTATCACGACTCTGTCAAATACAGGGTAATTTAGAACGTTTTGCCAAGTACTTGTAAAAAGAGCTGGAAGAAAGGAAGAGATCGAAAAACTGTCAAATAGAAGCACAACCAAAATATAAATGCAGGTCAGAAGAATGACAAAATATTTCTATTGTAACTGAAGGTTTTTGTGCAAATCATCTTATAATTTACACTGACAGTCTCTCTGTTATAATCTAAGGTTCAGTGTTTTGTCTGTTCCCGATTCTGACCCCGTGACCAATGTGCTGCTTATGATGTGTGTCATGACTTCAAAATATGCTGAGAATTTAGTGGAGGTTTTAGTTTTAATATCATGCAACGTGAAATTTCAGCGTAGCATTTAATGCAGATTTTGCTGATAATCTCCTGCAGATGGAGGGAGAAGAGTATATAATAAAACCATAAAATGCAATCAGTCCTATAACTATACAGCGATTCGGCACTGAACGCATGTAGGATCTGTCATGCTAACACAAATCATGTAGAGCTGCTTAATGTTTCTGCATATATTATTTTAATTATTGTTTCAAATTTGCTGCAGAATATTCAGAATATTACATTTAAATTCTGACAACCGCAATTTGTGTTTATTTTCTGTTAACTTGCTTTTAAATATGGTTGATTGGCATTTGCATTTGTTTACCTGAATAAACAACAATTGAGAAGGGAACATATTCAGCAAAATAACCGTATTGCAGAATCCGCTTTTTGCTGATTTCTGTGAAACAGAAAAGATAATAATTACAACCATATTTCATAACACAAAACACAAAAACACAATTACCTAAAATACTGGTTATTGAAAGTTTTATTGAAGTTTATTTTGGTGAATAACTCACAGAGATATTAAGTCTGAACATCTGGGCATTATATTTCATTTTCTAATAAAAATTAATCTTACCTGGGAGCTGTTGAACATATGGAGCTGCCCAAAGCAACACAATTGGCCTTAGAAAATAAAGAGCACAACAAGAGACCGACTCATTCAGAGACCCTGAAACACAAACCAATGAGAAGTCATTAATATACAATGGCAAAAATACGTTTATAGACCATTTGAATATATCTGGATTTCTGCATTGTTTACTCATAAAATGTGGTCTGTTCTTCATCCAAGTCACAGTTATAGACCAAACATTTGACTAAACAAATAACACACAAACAATATGGACTTCTCACATTTTTACTGAATACACAGAGTAATCATTCACAGTGCAGGGTGGAGAAAGTAACTGAACCCTTGAATTTAGTAAACAGTGGATCCTCCTTTAGCAGCAAAATGGTTTACTATTGCTTGTAAGACTTTTGACCAGTTATAGACCATCCCTCCCAACAAATCTGTTTGTTAGTATTTCTGGGCTGTCAAGTTTTCGAATCTTTTTCAGCCATTCTTTAGATGATTTACTTCTGTGTTGTAGTTCATTGTCTTGTTGTCTCACCCAACCTCTCTAAAGAAATCATGAACTGCTGTCCTGACATTTTCCTGCAATATGTCTTGATATGCTTTTGAAACCATTGTTCCTTCAGTGATTGAAATGCAGCATTACATCCTCATAATGCTGGAAGAAAATGTTCTCGGAACAACATTCCTGGGACATCCTTCAAACATTTAGAATGACGTGCCATTTTAAAAGAACATCCTTGGAACATGAATGAGTTTTGTAGCCTGTCCCATATAGTTACTGTTCCTGACATTTCTCTTAAATTTATGTAAAGATGATTATTAAACACTTTCAAAACAGTGTTTATGAAATCATCATATATTGTCATTAGTATAATGTCCTTAAATATTAAGGATCACTAGCTTTCTGGTTTAAAATAGCACTGAAGAAGTGTTGGAGTTAATGAGATTATCAAGTGAGATTATTAAGAGCACTAGTGGTGACACGCTGACTAAATTAGGAACAATCATTTAAAGTCACCATTATGGTGATCAGTGTTTTATGTAGTTTGGTTCAGAAAACAATTTTGCTGCGTCAGAAAAAGTTGAGACAGAACAAGATGTGGTGATATTGGCTGTTAATTAATCATAAAGTGGTCTGATTGACCGATCACATCTGAAGTCTAATCTCTGATCAGAAGTGTTTTATTATTAATTTATTTAAATATTCTGCTACTAACCATGTGTCATTAGTACAATATTTAAACTAATTTGACAATCAGATATTCTGAAAAATGAAGAACACATATTGTGAGCATGAAGTTATTAGCTACAGTGTTATTCAGACACTCACAGACATCAACAATTGGTATATGAAACACAACAGCGACATGCTTCATGCCAGAATTGAAAACTCATTCATGATTCCCCGCATGCTTTGCAACATGAATAGTTTATGCAGCTGGATTCTTTTACTATTTATATTTGAATATTTTTTGACTGATCAGGTAGGTGAAAATACAAGACGTGCAGCGTCACATTGATCCATTATTAATAATCTAACAGTGGTATTTTTCTAGTCATTTTGATAGACATATTTTCATGTGATTTTTTTTAAAATATTTTTTTTATTAATTATCGCTACGACAGACACGCCTCCCCCCGATTATTGAAGTACTCATTTTTGAGACCTATCAGTATTTGAAATTAAAAATTGACAAAAATGCCCATCCCTAATATATATCTCTAGCTGAAAGATGATTGTCATCATCAGAGGACACACAACACAAAACACAATGTGCTTCAGTCACTACTGTAAAGCTTTTGAGGACAGACCTTATTTAAAAATATGACTTTTCATATAAAACACAACTTTATTAGCGTGTGGAAGCTCACTTGTGCTTGTAATTAAAAAAGCAGAGTGTAATTTAATCATCATTAGAAACACTCACCTTCAGAAACACCCCAGAAAACAAAAGCAAAATACATGATTGTATTTGGACAGAAAACTAGAAAGAGATGAAGACGGAGTAATGACTCTAGAGAGAAAATACAACATAATTATGTTTAAATAAACGTGTAGTAATAACTTCAAATATGTAACAATAATATCTCATTAATTAAAATATTCTTAAGCTTCATTGTAACTGATTAAATAATGTTAATTACTTTAATACAGCCAATGAGAATATTTTCCTTACCGTTCAGATCATTTTTCAGGCATCTTTCTATAGCTCATATTTCTATAACTATATTTTCTGATCATCAGTAGACAGACAGCAGAGCAGCAGTGCAGATCCAGGTAGACTGTGCTTATTTTTACACTAATAGAGCTAGCTTATGGCGTTCAATTGTTTACAACAGTCTAGAGTCTATAACCATTTTAATGGGATGTGTTGGCACAGACAAGCATAAAGACAAGGATAGACTGCCATGGGACACAAAAGAGTGAATTGGCCTTCATTGGTGAGAGACCTCTCTCTAGACGTCTCCAAGCTGACACACACACACACACACACGTTCATCATGTTTCTTATGTGTTCGCTTACCAAGTAGACTAGAGGGACCTTTCATGATCAGTGAGAGAGAAAAAAAAAAAAGACATTTAGGGCCAGTTTTACTAACCAGGGCAAATTAGCGCCATAGCTCAATTCCAAAACAGATGGGTGTGGAAGTTTCTGCGGGTGATTTATGAACAATGCGCAAATTAAAGAACACAGACATCTCATTTACATATCGACCAACTAGGGATGGGCGATATATCTTGCGCGATATGCATGCGCATCTCGTCAGTAAAGCCGGTTCCTTGATTAGCGGTAAATCTCCATCACCTGTTTTCAAATGGAGCGGCACTTAATACACAGAGCCGTAGATCACTGACAAGCTACGCAATATCGCGTTGTGGGGGGCAGTCATGGCCTAATGGATAGAGAGTTGGACTTGTAACCAGAAGGTCGTGGGTTCAAGTCTCAGGTCTGGCAGGGACCACGACTGAGGTGAGACCCTTGAGCAAGGCACCTGAACCCCCAACTGCTCCCCGGGCGCCGCAGCATTGGCTGCCCACTGCTCCGG